>CM069133.1:2479502-2539762 GCA_035221665.1 Okamejei kenojei
TAACTCTAGACTGCGGGGGGGGAAAGAAAGGGATGGAGGCTTTGTGTTATAGTGGGCGGAGGCCACAAAGTTTGATTCATTAACATGAGTGGACATGGATCTACATCTCTCCCTCTTATAAGAATTCAATGTCAGCACAAACCATTGATAAATAAGGCTTGCATAGCAATTGATAATCAGCTGGCAGAAAGACCCCAACATAGCCCGGGGTACTTCCGGTGGGCCCCTTGCAAACACGACCAGCATTCGTTGGGATTTAAACCACTTCTCATTTTTTCCCCACCGCGGACAGTCGGTGGATTGTGACGGTGGGGCGGTGATTGAAACGGCAATGCCGGTGAGAAACGGCGGAGGAGGTGTTGCCATGGGCAGAGCAGCGCTACAGAGTGGGTTCGTGTGCTGGTACAGGTGCGGTCCGATGCCGGGGGCGTGGGAAGGAAGTTCACTTGTACGGTCTGGATAATACGGAGGTGGAGCCGGCCACAATTCACAGGCAGGATATGTTGTCCGTTAGCCTTGTAGGTGCACCATCGGCATTGACATATATGAGCGTGGCTCATTACACCGATACGGTCATGGCCTTTGTCAGTTGGCACATGACTACCTTCCCCTTGGTAAGGTGGCAGCGGTCGGCTTGTTTTGTCATACTTGTGTTTGTTGCAGCCTAGACTGGACTGCCGATGGGAACAACCTGCGGTTCAATGCTTGATCTGCCACAGGCACGCGGCTCGGGTTGCCTTGATACATAAACGTTGAGTTGGTGAAACCCCAAGATGGGGTTCCGGGAGGAGGTTGCGTATGTTGAGCTTGTGCGATACACTTCGGGAATATTGCTCTTTGCGATCGTTGCATAAGCTGTTTGGCATTTTTGACAACCTGCTCAAGCTAGTCCATTCGATTGAGGCTATTCAGTGCGGCTGGTGTAGTGGGAAAACCCAGCGTGCAGGCAAATTCTTTGAAGAGTTGGCTGGTGAATTGACTGCGTTATCGCATAACCAGTCTGCACGGCGCTTCATGGTCTGCAAAAGGCGAGGAGTTTTAAAACTACCCGCGAGAAGTGGGGTGCTAAGAAAATCGCTGTCAAACCAGCCGGAATAGGCGACGAGTACCAGGTAGGGCTTGCCATGCTATCAAATAGGTCAGTTGCGACTGTAGTTATCGGGAGGGCTGGAGCCGGTCGTGAAAGGGACATGGTTGCGTTTGTTGACTGAAGGTGCAAGCTGTTGCTCTTCCCCCTGTTTTACACAGGGTGCCAGGGTATGTAGTCGGGCCATGCCAGGCCAGTTAAAACATGTTCTTTGCTAATAGGACGGTAGCTTCTGCGCCCAGCGTTCCTGCGTTCAACCAGCGTTATAATACTTGCAGTTTGGTTTTTCTTTTATTTTTGCAGCGTAGCAGGATGCTCACCAGCCGTGTTGTCCTTTGACAATGAGGCCATCCGGCAGCCCTAGCTCATCGCCGACGGTAAATAGGGGTGAACGGCTCGGGTACATTGTAGTGTTCACTGGCCAGCCAGCTTAATGAGGAGGCATGTGACCGTAAGTACTGTCAGCAGCGTGTGGGCAACCAGGTCTCCACACAAGGTCGAGGGTATAAAAAGACCACAGTCCATTATGATAAAGGCCCCTCCGGAGTGGACCTGACCCTCCTAGATCTTTGGGCTGCCGCGCGAGGGGGTCAGCCAGTGCCTATCCATTTACTGCGTTTGTAGTCAGAAACAATGTCATATCTTTGAAGTTGCAGCAACATCCGCTGTGGCGGTGGAGAGGCCTGGATTAGTTGTTAAAGAAGCTGATCAGCGGTTGGTGCCAATAGACAAATCGACAAAGGTGCAGGAGTAGCCATCGGCCTTCGAGCCAGCACCGCATTCATGAGATCATGGCTGATCCATCCCCAATCGTACCCCGTTCCTGTTCTCCCCATATCCCCTGACTCCGCTATCTTTAGAGCCTATCTAGCGCTCTCTTGAAAGAATCCAGTGAACGGCTCTACGCCCCTCTGAGGGCAGAGAATTCCACAGACTCAAAACTCTCTGTACGACTCCCGCTTTCTGTGAGGAAAAGAGTTTACTCGTCTCCGTTTCTTAAGGGCTTACCCTTTATTCTTAAACTGTGTCCTGGTTCTGGACTCCCAACATCGGGAACATGTTTCCTGCCTCTTGCGTGTCCAAAACCCTTAACATATCTTATATGTTTCAATAAGATGCCCTCTCATTCCTTTGTAAACTCCAGAGTGTACAAGCCCAGCTGCTCCATTCTCAGTTTCAACTCGCGACCGTTTGTCCGAAGATAAAGTTGTTAAATTTCTTGCAGGCGAAAATTACTGCTAGCAACTCTTCCTCAAATGTGGCCATAGCGTTAATCTGTGTTCAGTCACGGTGCGCGAGGCACAGGCGACGGGGCTCATTGCCGCTACCGTTCTTGTTGAGGATATGCTGCGCCAAGTCCGTGTTGTGAAGCATCAAAGTCAGTGTGACCGGTCGTTTAGGATCAAAGTAAGCGTGAGAGGAGCACGTGTGTGGAATTCTCCACCTCAGAGGGCGGTGGAGGCCGGTGTCTCTGGACGCTTTCAAGAGAGAGCTAGATAGGGCTCTTAAAGATAGCGGAGTCAGGGGGTATGGGGAGAAGGCAGGAACGGGGAATCTGATTGTGGATGATCCTTTTTTTTTTTTGGGGGGGGGCCATGATCACATTGAATGGCGGTGCTGGCTCGATAGGGCTGAATTGCTACTCCTGCACCTATTGTCTATTGTCTATTGTCAAGACATCTGCTGCTTAAGAATGTTGAACGCCCTCTACTGTGGCTCGTGCCTGGCCCAAGCAGTGTCTTTGTGTGTGAGCTGGCGCATGCGGGGCTGATATTTCGCTGTAGTCCGGAATAAGTTGACTCGGAGTAGTTTAACCATGCCAGGGAATCTCTGCAGACTGAGCACGTGTGTGAGTGCGGGGCTCGTTGATGGCACTGGTTTTACCGGATCAGTTTTAGGCCGCACCTCAGTGAACACAGTCCTATGTATTTCTACAGGGAGTTAAAGTGTTTGGCAAACAAAACCAAGGTTAAAGCTGGCCCAGTGGAGAGTTTTGATTGTCTGACTGCAGGTTTCCGCCAGAGTCCGTGGCTGCATGATAAAGCAAGGAGAAAACGTGAGGAAGCGGCAAATGTCGAGGCAATTTTAAGTAAGTAAGTAAGTAAGTAATAATTTACTGGCCAAGTATTCACATACAATGAATTTGCCTTGGTGCTCAATCCACAAGTAATAAACATGGCATACAGTGACAGTCGAATGACTCAGAAAATACTAAACATTAATACTAAAATATGAATGAATTAATTTTACCACATTGTTGAGTCATTGCTATGGGTCACTGGGTTGGATGAAGCAGAACCATTAAAGCAGTTAGTTATTAGCCAAGAGACTCTGTAGGTGATTAGAGTTTAGTTTGGTTTAGTTTAGTTTGGAGATACAGCGGGAAACAGGCCCTTCGGCCCACCGGGCCCATGCAGACCAGTGATCCCGCACACTAAACTATCCTAGGGGACAATTTTACACTTATACCAAGCCAATTAAACTACAGACCTGTACGTCTTTGGAGTGTGGGAGGAAACCGGAGCACCGGGAAAACCCACGCAGGTCACGGGGAGAACGTGCAAACTCCGTACAGACAGCACCGTAGTCAGGATTGGAACCCGGGTCTCTGACGCTGTGAGGCAGCAACTCTACCGCTTTGCACCACCGTGACCGCCCCAAGAGGTGGAATGGCCCCTGCCGCACTGGATCAGTTTCCGATTCTAGTCATAGTGAAGCTGATGAACAGCAACGCTTGTGGACAAGGCTTCACGCAGGATAACGACAGCTCATCTACCCACTCAGCAAAAGCATCATCCTGCTCTCAGCGCAAAGCAATCTTCATCTGTTTCCAATTCACTGCTGGTGCAGAGGTGATGTCAAGGATGTTTTTGCCACACATAATCAGATTGAGACGGTGAAGTGCTGGGTTCAAAGCCAGTCACGGAGCCACTGCTCAAAGTCTGGCAGAACGATTGGTGTTTTCCAGGGTGTGATTGAGCTTCTGAAGTGAGAGAAGCAACCTTTCAAAATCAATAGAGTATGGTGGAATTATACAAGCGTGTAAACAGGCCCTTGGGCCCATCTTGCACTTCATCCCATCACGACCAGTCCTATCCATGTACCTGTCTAAGGCGACAATAGTGCTGGAGAAAACTCAGCGGGGAGGCAGCATCTATGGAGCGAAGGGAATCCGAAGTCTGAAGAAGGGTCCAGACATGAAACATCAACTATTCCGTCGCTCCATAGATGTTGTCTCACCTGCTGAGTTTCTCCCAGCAATTTGTCTATCTTTGATTATTCCAGCATCAGCAGTTCTTTCTTAAACATTCACCCACCACCCCTTGTGTGAAATAGTTTCCAATTAAATCTTTTCCCCTTCACCTTGAACCTATGTCCTCTGTTCCTCGATTCCCCTACCCTGGGGCAAGAGACTCTGTGCATCTACCCGATCTGTGACTCCTATGATTTTATACACCTCTATTAGATCAGTACACCTCTATAAGCATATATATATTTATAAATAATTCCCTTCATTTCTTGGTTAGTGCCGGTGTCAGGGGTTACGGGGATGAAGGCAGGATAATGGGGTTGAGGGGGGGAGTAGATCAGCCGTGATTGAATGGCGGAGTAGACTCGATAGGCCGAATGGCTTAATTCTGCTCCTAGAATTTATGAACATGAATTTATGAACTTACTCCAATGGACACTTGGTTCACGATATAAGCAATGGGGAAGCCTTGAGAGGTCTCAAGTCAAGTCACATTTATTTATATAGCACATTTAAAAACAACTCTCGTAGACCAAAGTGCTTTACATTAGTTATAAGAGTAGTGCACACATAGCAGGCTACATACAATACAGTGGCTTGTAAAAGTATTCATACCCCTTGAACTTTCCCACATTTTGTCACGTTAAACCACAAACGTTAATGTATTTTATTGGGATTTTATGTGATAGACCAACACAAAGTGGTGCATAATTGTGAAGTGGAAGAAAAATGATACATGGTTTCCAAATTGTATTACAAAATAAAAAAAAAAACTCAAAAGTGTGGCGTGCAAATGTATTCAGCCCCCCTGAGTCAATACTTTGTAGAACCACCATTCGCTGCAATTACAGTTGCAACGTCTTTTTGGGACAGGTATGTCTCTACCAGCTTTGCACATCTAGAGACTGCCATTTTGACCATTCTTCTTTGCAATAATAGCTCAAGCTCAGTCAGATTGGATGGAGGAGCGTCTGTGAACAGCAATTTTCAAGTCTTGCCAGAGATTCTCAATTGGATTTAGGTCTGGACTTCGACTGGGCCATTCTAAACATGAATATGCTTTGATCTAAACCTGTCCATTGTAGCTCTGGCTGTATGTTTAGGGTCGTTGTGTGCTGGAAGGTGAACCTCCGCCCAGTCTCAAGTCTTTTGTAGACAGGTTTTCTTCCAAGATTGCCCTGTATTTTGGCTCCATCCATCTTCCCATCAACTCTTGACCAACTTCCCTGTCCCTGCTGAAGAAAAGTATCCCCACAGCATGTTGCTGCTCACCACCATGTTTCACAGTGGGGTGGTGTGTTCAGGGTGATGTGCAGTGTTAGTTTTCTGCCACACATAGCGTTTTGCATTTCGGCCAAAAACTTCAATTTTGGTCTCATCAGACCAGAGCTCCCTTCCTCCCACATGTTTGCTGAGTCCACCACATGGCTTGTGGCAAACTTTCAAAACGGGACTTCTTATGGCTTTGTTTCAACAATGGCTTTCTTCTTGCCACTCTTTCATAAAGGCCCGATTTGGAGTGCATGACTAATAGTTGTCCTGTGGACAGATTCTCCCACCTGAGCTATGGATCTCTGCAGCTCCTCCAGAGTTACCATGGGCCTCATTGGCTGCTTCTCTGATCAATGCTCTCCTTGCCCGGCCTGACAGTTTAGGTGGACGGCCATGTCTTGGTTGGTTTTGCAGTTGTGCCATACTCTTTCCATTTTCGGATGATGGATTGAACAGTGCTCCGTGAGATGTTCAAAGCTTGGGATATTTTTTTATAACCTAACCCTGCTTTAAACTTCTCCACAACTTTATCCCTGACCTGTCTGGTGTGTTCCTTGGGCTTCATGATGCTGTTTGTTCACTAATGTTCTCTAACAAACCTCTGATGCCTTCACAGAACAGCTGTAATTTATACTGAGATTAGATTTACACACAAGTGGCTCTATTTACTAATTAGGTGACTTCTGAAGGCAATTGGTTGCACTGGATTTTATTTAGGGGTATCAGAGTAAAATGGGGGCTGAATACTTTTGCACGCCACACTTTTCATTTTTTTAATTTAAAAAAAAATTGAAAAACCCTGTATCATTTTCCTTCCACTTCACAATTATGCACCACTTTGTGTTGGTCTATCACATAAAATCCCAATAAAATACATTTACGTTTGTGGTTGTAACGTGACAAAATGTGGAAAAGTTCAAGGGGTATGAAATACTTTTGCAAGCCACTGTACAAATAGCCCTCGCTCAGAGGACGTCAGGAAAGGCTTGGGAGAACAGATACGTTTTTTAGACTTAGACTTAAAGGAGTCGATGGAGGGGGCAGTTCTAATGGGGAGGGGGATGCTGTTCCACAGTCTAGGAGCTGCGGAACAGCTCAAAGGCGCGGTCACCCCTGAGCTTATGCCTAGACCGCGGGACATTCAGCAACCTCAAGTCGGCCGATCTGAGGGACCTGGAGGTGGTGTTAAGTGGGTGAGAAGGACTTTTAATGTAGGTGGGTGCAAGCCCATTGAGGGCTTTGTAGTCAAAGAGGAGGGTCTTGAAATTAATTCGGAACCGCCCAGGGAGCCAGTGGAGAGAGGCCAGGATCGGGGTGATGTGGTCCCTTTATCGGGTGCCCGTCAGGAGTCTCGCTGCGGCGTTTTGGACCAGTTGCAGGCGGGACAGGGAAGATTAGCTGATGCCAGTGTAAAGGGAGTTGCAGTAATCTAGGCGGGGGGAGGAGATAAATGTATGGGTGATCTTTTTCGAAGTCATCAAACTGGAGGTCCTCTCCCAAAACTATCAAAACTATATTATATCCAACAAATTACTTTCATGTAGCATTTCTTAAATAGATTCATGTCCTTGTAGTTTAGTTTAGAGACACAGCGTAGAAAAACAATACCTTCAGCTTACCGAGACCCCTCACCAACGCTGGTTCTATGTTGTCCCATTTTGGCCTCCCTAGTTTAGTTTATTGTCATGTGGCAGCGAGGTCCAGTAAAATGCTTCTGGGCTGCCTGCCATCAAGTTAATGCAAAGAACAGATGTCAAGGGTTGTGGGGAGAAGGGAGGGAAATGGGATTAGCAGGCAGGGATCAGCCAGTATTGAATGGTGGAGGGGACTCGATGGGTCGAATGGCCTAATTCTACTTCAATAACTTGTGAACTTGTGAACTATGCATGGTTACAATCACGCCATCCACGCTCGTCAGATACAGGATTAAGGGAATAATATTTAATGCAAGAAAAAGTCCAGTAAAGTCCGATCATAGTTAGCACGCGGGTCTCCAATGACGTAGATGGGAGGTCAGGGTCGCTAATAGAATTCCTACACGCATGGGAATATTTACAATTTACAGAATCCAACTAACCTGCACATCTTTGGAGCGTGGGAGGAAACCGGAGCACCCGGAGAAAATCTGCATGGTCACGGGGAGAGCGTACAAACTCCGTACAGACAGCACCCGTAGTCGGGATCGTACCCGGGTCTCTGGCGCTGTGAGGCAGCAACTCTACCACCGTACCGCCCTGGACAGCTTTTGGCAGCTCTACATATTAGATCTCGGTTCAGGTTTATTATTGTCACGTGTAGTGAGGTACAGTGGAAAGCTTTGTTTTACACTCTATCCAGTCAGATCAGATACTACTCAATCCAGTCAAACTCCAGCACAATTAGGTGGAGCAAAGGGGAAGATACAGAGTGCAGAATATAGTTCTCAGCATTGTAGCGCATCAGTTCCACAGACAAAGTCCAATGTCCGCAATGGGGTAGAGGTGAATCGGACAGTACCCTAGCTTATGGAAGGGCCGTTCAGAAGCCTGATAACAGAGGGGAAGAAGCTGTTCCTGAGTCTGGTGGTGCGCGCTTTCAAGCTTCTGTACCTTCTGCCGGACGGGAGCGGGGAGAAGAAGGAATGACCGGGGTGGGACATGTCGTTGAGACAAGTTCGCTGCAACTCAGAATACTTTTGTTTACTTTCACCACCTAATTGAATTTTAAAGTATCAGTATTTTGTGTTTTTATTTATACACTGGATAATTTGCTATTCCACAAACTTGCTGGATTTACAGTTGAGAGAACACTCAGGCACTAACTGGCTTCTCATGAATAACTAAAAGATAATTTCATTCCGAAGGCCGTACAGGACTGCAAGATGCTTCTTAAACTGTGATTGTTTGTGGGGGGAAATAAAGGCATTCAACAGTGAATGGAATTAATGCTGCGTTCCCCTGTGAGAGATGTGAATGCTGACGCAAATCAGAAAATGGTCCCAACAGACTCAGGAAAATGTAAAGAACTTTTATTTATAGCAGCAGTAAAAGGCAGAAAATCAAATGCTCAGATTGAAGAGCAATTAAAAGGCTTGATTTAATAATTCGAATCCTTCCAATTAATAATATAAACCAATTCTCTACCATATCAAGTAATTCCCTGATCGGGATCCAGGAGTTTTTCGACAGTTGCACCATAGAAAGGCATTTTATCGGGATGCATCACAGCTTGGTTTGTGAATCCAAGACCGCAAGAAATTGCCAGAGAATTGGTGGACGCAGCCCAGACCATCACACAAACCAACCTCCCTTCCATTGACTCCATAAGGGGGGGGGGGGGGACTCCACACCTCACGCTGCCTCGGCAAGGCCAGCAGGGCATCATCAAGGACCAGTCGCACCCTGGTCACTCCCTCTTCTCCCCTCTCCCAGTCGGGCAAGAGGTACAGAAGTGTGAAAACGCACACCTCCAGATTCAGGGACAGTTTCTTCCCAGCTGTTCTCAGGCAACTGAACCATTCTACCACAACCAGAGAGCAGTGATGAACTACTAGCTACCTCATTGGTGGACCCTCGGGGACTATCCTTGATCAGACTTTGCTGGCTTTACCTTGCACTAAACATTATTCCCTTACCATGTATCTGTACACTGTGGACGGCTCGATTGTAATCATGTGTTGTCTTTCCGCTGACTGGTTAGCACGCAACAGAAGCTTTTCACTGTACCTCAGTACACGTGACAATAAACTAAACTGAAACAAAACAGAGAACAATGTTATTCATGGGCATTGTGGAACTTTGAGTTGATGCTGAAATGATCAAAGGAACCTTGTGACAGAAGATGAAAAATGAGAACGAGAAATGAAAAGTCGCCTTTTGCCATTGTCGAGTGGTGCAGCGTGGCAACAACCCTTCATAAGTTCACAGCTTCATACGTTGTAGCAGAATACAGATGCAGGATAAAGGGAATAACGTTCAGCGCAAGATAACGTCCAGTAAAATCCGATTAAAGGTAGTCTGATGGTCTCCAATGAGGTAGATGGACTGGTCTGCGCTCTAGTTATTGACAGGATGGTTCAATTAGTCATAGTCAAGGAGTGATACAGGCCCTTCAGCTCAACTTGCCCACACTGGCCAACATGTCCCATCTACACAAACCTCGCCTGCCAGCGTTTGGCCCATATCCCTCAAAACCTGTCCTATCTGAGTTGGATGATCAGCCTTCATCATATTGAATGGCAGTGCAGGCTCGAAGGGCCGAATGGCCCACTCCTGCACCTATTTTCTATGTTTCTATGTTTCTATCCATTTATCTCTTAAGTGTTTCTTAAACGTTGGGATAGTACCTGCCTCAACTACCTCCCACGGCAGCTCGTTCCATTCACCCACCACCCTTGGTGAGATCAAGTTGCCTCTCAGGTTTCTGTTAAGTCTTTCCCCCTTCACCTTAAACCTATGACAATCGACAATAGACAATAGGTGCAGGAGTAGGCCATTCGGCCCTTCGAGCCAGCACCGCCTCTGGTTCTTGCTTCACTTACTCTGGGTAAAATTAATCTGTACCTGCATTTACCCAACAATACCTGCGCCCGTCCTATCTATTCATATAAGATTGTTAAGGGTTTGGACACGCTAGAGGCAGGAAACATGTTCCCGATGTTGGGGGAGTCCAGAACCAGGGGCCACAGTTTAAGAATAAGGGGTAGGCCATTTAGAACGGAGATGAGGAAACACTTTTTCACCCAGAGAGTTGTGAGTCTGTGGAATTCTCTGCCTCAGAGGGCGGTGGAGGCCGGTTCTCTGGATGCTTTCAAGAGAGAGCTAGATAGGGCTCTTAAAGATAGCGGAGTCAGGGGATATGGGGGAGAAGGCAGGAACGGGGTACTGATTGGGGATGATCAGCCATGATCACATTGAATGGCGGTGCTGGCTCGAAGGGCCGAATGGCCTCCTCCTGCACCTGTTGTCTATTGCCATTTTTCCCGATATATTTTGTTCATTTTGAGGGTTTCAGCGAAGAGGCCAAAGTTAGCTTCTTTTCTCAGGCAACATCGACTATAATTAGCTGAGAAATAAAGGCTCCCCCGTTGCAGTACTGAAGGAAAAGCTCCAACCAACGTAGCCCCAGAGCGAAGCAATAACATCAGTCGGTTCCCCTCACCACACGCCCATGGCTGCAGGATGGTACAGGGTGCTGAAAATAATTGATCTTTTCATTCTGTGGCTATAAATAGACCAGATTCCGGACCTGCAGCCAAGCCTGCTTACTCCAGGGGAAGGAATTCAATTATTTGTTGTGAGACTTTCCCACCTTCTGGGACCAAACCATCTCCCACCGATGTAACGTTAATGGATCACGGGGGGACTGCTACCATGCCCGGCTCACACATCAGTAGGTGTGTAGAGCATCACGCAGCTTGGTTCGGGAACAGCTCCATCCAAGACCACAAGAAATGGTAGAGGATGGTAGACGCAGCCCAGACCGTCACACAAACAAACCTCGATAGACAATAGACAATAAGTGCAGGAGTGGGCGATTTTGGCCCTTCGAGCCAGCACCGCCCATTCAATGTGATCATGGCTGATCATCCCAATCTCCCCATATCCCCTGCCTCCGCTATCTTTAAGAGCCCTATCTAGCTCTCTCTTGAAAGTATCCAGAGAACCTGCCTCCACCGCCCTCTGAGGCAGAGGATTCCACAGACTCACAAACTCTCTGTTAAAAAGTGTTTCCTCGTCTCCATTCTAAATGGCTTACTGCTTATTCTTAAATTGACTTCCATTCCCTTCCATCGACTCCATCTACAGCTCGCGCTGCCCTCGGCAAGGCCAGCAGCATCATCGAGGACCAGTCTCACCCCCAACCACTCCATTCTTCTCCCCTCTCGCAAGTAGCTCGGGATTACATGGTACCCGTGGTGGGGGGAACTCCCCCGACCTGACCTGAGAATGATTATGAGAAGCAGAGATATATTGAGTGGGTATGGGTCACGTGCAGGCATAGAAGATTAGTTTAACTTGGCATCATGTTTCGGGACAGACTTTGTGGGCCTGTTCCTGCTCTGTACTGTTATACGTTCTATGTTCTTATTAATGTTGAACTGATGCAATTTACTAATGAGCACGCAGTTTCTGATGGGAAGATTGCCACCATCAATCAGTTTGTAGGTTAATTGGCTTTGTAAAATTGTAAATTGTTGAGTAGGATCATTTAGTATAGTTTAGAGATACAGCACGGAAACAGGCCCTTCAGCCCACCGAGTCGGTGACCACCAGCGATCCCCACACACTAATCCCACCTTACATCCACTAGGGACAATTTCACATTTACACCAAGCCAATTAACCTACAAACCTGTACATCTCTGGAGTGTGGGAGGAAACCGGAGTGTCTGGGAGAAAACCCACGCAGGTCACGGGGAGAAAACGTACGTAGGATAGTGCTATTGTAACGATGATCGCTGGTCGGCGCGGACTCAGTGGGTTTCACGCTCTATCCACCCTTGTACGCTCTGGAGTTTTAGAAGGATTAGAGGATTATCTTATTGAAACACATAAGATTTTAAGGGTTTGGGACACGCTGGAGGCAGGAAAATATTTTCCCGATGTTGGGGGAGTCAAGTTTAAGTCAAGGGGCCACAGTTTAAGAACAAGGGGTAAGCCATTTGGAACTGAGATGAGGAAACACTTTTTTACACAGAGAGTTGTGAGTCTGTGGAATTCTCTGCCTCAGAGGACGGTGGAGGCCGGTTCTCTGGATACTTTCAAGAGAGAGCTAGATAGGGCTCTTAAAGATAGCGGAGTCAAGGGATATGGGGAGAAGGCAGGAACGGGGTACTGATTGGGGATGATCAGCCATGATCACATTGAATGGCGGTGCTGGCTCGAAGGGCTGAATGGCCTAATCCTGCACCTATTGTCTATCTCTAAACTCTCCTTGGAGCTAACACTGTTTGGCTACATTCATGGAGTCTTGGCTGTGATTCACCAGTATGTGAAAGGGGTTAATATCTGGATTTACTGCCTGGGTAGTAATCTCACTAGAAGAGATTAACAGGTTTACTAGATTTTCATTCTCCTGCTTCTGGTTCCCATATGTACTTTGGAGAAAAGACAGTGCCACAAATCTGCTCATATTTCCCAATTTCTGGGCTTGCATTCACTGGGATTTAGAAGGATGAGAGGGGATCTGACAGAAACATATACAATTCTTAAAGGATTGGACAGGCTAGATGCAGGAATCCTGTTCTCCATGTTGGGGGAGTCCACAACCAGGGGTCACAGTTAGAAAATAGGTGCAAGAGGAGGCCATTTGGCCCTTCGAGCGTTTAAGAATAAGGGGTAGGTCGTTTAGGACTGAGATGGGGGGAAAACCTTTTCACCCAGAGAGTTGTGAATCAGTGGAATTCTCTGCTGCAGAAGGCAGTGGAGGACAATTCACTGGATATTTTCAAGAGAGAGTTAGATTTAGCTGTTGGGGGTAACAGAATCAAGGGATATGGGGAAAAATGCAGGAACGGGAGACTGATTTTGGGTGAGCAGCCATGATCATATTGAATGGAGGTGATGGCCGAATGGCCCACTCCTGCACCTATTTTCTGTGTTTCTATGTTTCTATTTCAGCTGGAGCGGGTCAGAAAGCATCTCTGGAGATGGGTACAGGTGACGTTCTGGGTCAAAAACCTTCTTTAGACTGGGAGCCAGGGGAATGTTTACACCTCACGCTGCCTCGGCAAGGCCAGCAGCATCATCAAGGACCAGTCTCACCCCGGCCACTCCCTCTTCTCCCCTCTCCCATCAGGCAAGAGGTACAGAAGTGTGAAAACGCACACCTCCAGATTCAGGGACAGTTTCTTCCCAGCTGTTTTCAGGCAACTGAACCATCCTACCACAACCAGAGAGCAGTGCTGAACTACTATCTACCTCATTGGTGACCCTCGGACTATCTTTGATCAAACTTTGCTGGCTTTACCTTGCACTAAACACTATTCACTTATCATGTTAGATTTTGTTCTTCACGCTAAATGAATCCAGGGATATGGGGAGAAGGCAGGAACGGGGTACTGATTGGGGATGATCAGCCACGATCACATTGAATGGCGGTGCTGGCTCGAAAGGCTGAAAGGCCTACTCCTCCACCTATTGTCTATGTTTTCTATGTTTCTTTGTTTCAGTTGTCAGGGGTTATGGGGAGAAGGCAGGAAAATGAGGTTCGGAGGGAGAGATAGATCAGCCATATTGAATGGTGGATTAGACTTGATGGGCCGAATTGCTTAATTCTGCTCCTATCACATGATCTTATGATCTAATGATCAATAATCCTCTAGCGAGCAAGGTGGTCCACTCGACGAAAAAGACGTAGTACGGTCATGGGCAGATTCGTGGGTAATGTTCGGCCCCATTTCCGTATCCGGCTTCTCTCTCCGCACCAAAGATCCCATAGGATACTAGTGTGGAGACGGAAGCCGGTTACGGGAAACATCCTCGTAAAAATAAACGTTATTTGGTAAAAATCTTCTCCTCATTTTCAGAATTTTAATTTATTGACACAAACTGTTCCCCCGTAACGTGGATTACACTGCGAGTCGGGTCGGGTCGGGTCGGGTCCGGTTATGGAAATGGATGAAATAAAGGCTCACGTTCCGTTCTGTTGAGTACTACACGTCAGCCCATTGCATTTAGCAGGAGTGGTCTATCTTGCTCCGCTATAGGATCTTAAAAAAACATAGAAATTAGGTGCAGGAGCAGGCCATTCGGCCCTTCGAGCCTGCACCGCCATTCAATATGATCATGGCTGATCATCCAACTCAGTATCCTGTACCTGCCTTCTCTCCATACCCCCTGATCACTTCAGCCACAAGGGCCACATCCAACTCCATCTTAAATATGGCCAACGAACTGGCCTCAACTACCTTCTGTGGCAGAGAATTCCACAGATTCACCACTCTCTGTGTGAAAAACGATTTTCTCATTTCGGTCCTAAAGACTTCCCCCTTATCCTTAAAACTGTGACCCCTTGTCCTGGGACTTCCCCAACATCGGGAACAATCTTCCTGCATCTAGCCTGTCCAAGCCCTTAAGAATTTTTGTAAGTCTCTATGAGATCACCCCTCAATCTTCTAAAATTCCAGCGAGTACAAGCCAAGTCTATCCAGTCTTTCTTCATATGGAAGTCCTGCCATCCCAGGAATCAGTCTGGTGAACCTTCTCTGTACTCCCTCTATGGCAAGAATCTCTTTCCTCAGATTTGGAGACCAAAATTGTATGTAATACTCCAGGTGTGCCTCACCAAGACCCTGTACAACTGCAAGTAGAACCTCCCTGCTCTTGTACTCAAATCCTTTTGCTATGAATGCCAACATACCATTTGTTTTCTTCACAGCCTGCTGCACCTGCATGCCTACTTTCAATGACTGGTGTACCATGACACCCAGGTCTCGCTGCATCTCCCCTTTTCCTAATCGGTCACCATTCAAATAATAGTCTACCTACCTGTTTTTGCCACCAAAGTGGATAACCTCACATTTATCCACATTATACTGCATCTGCCATGCATTTGCCCACTCACCCAGTCTATCCAAGTCATCGTGCAAGTCTATCCAAGTCATCTTTGCTAATGTTGTCTTTATACATTGTAAATGCCTCCACTGTAATCATGTATTGTCTTTCCGCTGACTGGTTAGCACTGCACCTCGGTACACGTGACAATAAACTAAACCGAACTAAACATTTTTATTTTCGGCGATCTTGCGAACAATTTGAGGATTACATTTGGCTTCAATTATATCCATTCGTTCGAGCGTCATTAATTTGTGATTTTAATTGCTTCAGGGACTGTTGTCTCTGTAGGATGTGATTCGTGTCAGTAAGGAAGAATAATTCTCTTTTAGTAACACTAAAGCTGAAATAAGCAAAGCTGAGGGCGGAGGCAAATGCAAGTTTTGTTGATCGATCGTCAAGGGAGAAGGAATGAATCTGTCTCTGAATTAACAGTGTCGCACGCCCAATACAGCATGCTCAGTGAAGAATTGCTTTTAACCTCAATCAACATAAGTTACGCAAACAAAGTAGTATCTTTATTTTAGTATTTGTTTAAGAAAGAACTGCAGATGCTGGAAAAATCGAAGGTAGACATAAATGCTGGAGAAACTCAGCGGGTGAGGCAGCATCTATGGAGCGAAGGAATAGGTGATGTTTCGGGTCGAGACCCTTCTTCAGACTGATGAACTTTTGTCTGAAGAAGGGTCTCTTCACGTGGAAATGGTAGGGAATTGAGGAATGCTGTGGAACAGAGGGATCTAGGAATAACTGTGCATAGTTCCCTGAAGGTGGAATCGCATGTAGATAGGGTGGTAAAGAAAGCCTTTGGTGTGCTGGCCTTTATAAATCAGAGCATTGAATATAGGAGTAGGGAAGTAATGTTAAAATTGTACAAGGCATTGGTAAGACCAATTCTGGGGTATGGTGTACAATTTTGGTCGCCTAGTTATAGGAAGGATGTCAACAAAATAGAGAGAGTACAGAGGAGATTTACTAGAATGTTGCCAGGGTTCCAGCAACTATGTTACAGAGAAAGGTTGAACAAGCAAGGTCTTTATTCTTTGGAGCGCAGAAGGTTAAGGGGGGACTTGATTGAGGTCTTTAAAATGATGAAAGTGATAGACAGAGTTGACGTGGATACGTTTTTCCCATTGAGGGTAGGGAAGATTCAAACAAGAGGGCATGACATGAGAATTAAGGGACAGAGGTTTCGGGGGGTAACGTGCGGGGGAACTTCTTTACTCAGAGGGTGGTGGCTGTGTGGAATGAGCTTCCAGCAGAAGTGGTGGAGGCAGGATCGATTTTAACATTTAAGAGTAAAATGGATAGGTATATGGACGGGAAGGGAATGGAGGGGTATGGTCTGAGTGCAGGTAGATGGGACTAGGGGAAAACAAATGGTCGGCACGGACTGGAAGGGCCGAGAGGGCCTGTTTCCGTGCTGTAATTGTTATATGGTTATATGGTTATATGGTCTCGACCCTAAACGTCACCTGTTCTTTCGCTCCATAGATGTTGCCTCACCTGCTGAGTTTCTTTATTTTGGTTAGTTTAGTAGTTTATTGTTACGTGTACACCGCGGTAGGGTGAAAAGTGCAGTTTAATTTAGTTCTGAACCTGCCTTCCATTGACTCCATCTACACCTCACGCTGCCTCGGCAAGGCCAGCAGCATCATCAAGGACCAGTCTCACCCCGGCCACTCCCTCTTCTCCCCTCTCCCATTAGGCAAGAGGTACAGAAGTGTGAAAACGCACACCTCCAGATTCAGGGACAGTTTCTTCCCAGCTGTTATCAGGCAACTGAACCATCCTACCACAACCAGAGAGCAGTGCTGAACTACTATCTACCGCATTGGTGACCCTCGCACTATCCTTGATCGGACTTTACTGGCTTTACCTTGCACTAAACGTTATCCCATTATTCCTTGATCATGTGTCTGCACACTGTAAATGCCTGGATTGTAATCATGTATTGTCTTTCCGCTCACTGGTTAGCGTGCAACAAAGGCTTTTCACTGTACCTCAGTACAGGGCAATGCACTGGACAATAAACTAAACTGGAACTGAAACTGAGTTTCGAGATACAGTGGCCCACCAAGTCCGTGCCGGCCAGTGATGCCTGCACACTAAATTACATACTAGGGCTAATTTGCAATCTTTACCAAACCTATGAACCTGTATCTCAATGGAGGGCGGGAGGAAACCGGAGCACCCGGAGAAAACCCACGCGGTCACAGGAGAAACAGGCCCTTTGGTCCCACTTGCCCACAGCAGCCAACATGCCCCATTCACACTGGTTCCACATGCCCGCATTTGACCCATACCCCTGCAAACCTGTCCTATCCATGTACCTATCTAACTGTTTCTTAAATGTTACGATAGTCCCAGCCTCAACTACCTCCTCCGGCAGCTTGTTCCAGAAACCCAGATTCCTATTAAATCTTTTCTCCTTCACCTTAAACCTATGTCCTCTGGTCCTCAATTCCCCTACTCTGGACAATCACCCCTCATCCTCCTGCGCTCCAAGGAATAGAGTCCCAGCCTGCTCAACCTCTCCCTGTAGCTCACACCCTCTAGTCCTTGCAACATCCTTGTAAATCCTCTCTGTACTCTTTCCAATTGGCTTAGTATAATTGTAAATTGTCCCTAGTGTGTGTGGGATAGTGTTGATATGTGAGGATCTCTGGTCTATTGTCAGTAGAGCAGGCTGGGACTCTTTTCCATGGAGCGCAGGAGGATGAGGGGTGATCATATAGAGGTGTATAAAATCATGAGAGTCTCTTGCCCAGACCAGAGGGCATAGGTTTAAGGTGAAGCAGAAAAAAATCAATAGGAATCTAAGAGGTAACTTTTTCACACAAAGGGTGGTGGGTGTATGGAATAAGCCGCCAGAAGTGGTAGTTGAGGCTGGGACTATCCCACGGTTTAAGAAACAGTTAGACAGGTACATGGATAGGACAGGTTTAGAAATACCAAGCACAGGCAAATCGGTACCCTGCTCCGAAGGGCCTGTTTCCACACTAACACTCGATGACTGTAGGGGTCTCGACCTGAAACAATAGACAATAGACAATAAGTACAGGAATAGGCCATTCGGCCCTTCGAGCCAGCACCGCCATTCAATGTGATCATGGCTGATCATCCCCAATCAGTACCCCGTTCCTGCCTTCTACCTGATCCCTTAACTCCGCTATCCCTGAGAATTCTATCTAACTTCACCTATCCATGTTCTCCAGAGATGCTGCCTGACCCGCTGAGTTACTCCAGCACTCTGTGAAACGTCACCTATCCATGTTCTCCACAGATGCTGCCTGACCCGCTGAGTTTACTCCAGCACTCTGTGAAACGTCACCTATCCATGTTCTCCACAGATGCTGCCTGACCCTCTAAGTTACTCCAGCACTCTGTGAAACGTCACCTATCCATGTTCTCCAAGAGATGCTGCCTGACCCGCTGAGTTACTCCAGCACTCTGTGAAACGTCACCTATCCATGTTCTCCACAGATGCTGCCTGACCCGCTGAGTTACTCCAGCACTCTGTAAAACGTCACCTATCCATGTTCTCCACAGATGCTGCCTGACACTGGCAAACAGGAAGCAAAGAGTAGGAGTAAACGGGTCCTTTTCACAATGGCAGGCAGTAACTAGTGGGGTACCGCAGGGCTCAGTGCTGGGACCCCAGCTGTTTACAATATATATTAATGATCTGGATGAGGGAATTGAAGGGCAATATCTCCAAGTTTGTGGATGACACGAAGCTGGGGGGCAGTGTTCGCTGTGAGGAGGATGCTAGGAGACTGCAAGGTGACTTGGATAGACTGGGTGAGTGGGCAAATGTTTGGCAGATGCAGTATAATGTGGATAAATGTGAGGTTATCCACTTTGGTGGCAAAAACAGGAAAGCAGACTATTATTTAAATGGTGGCCGATTAGGAAAAGGGGAGATGCAGCGAGACCTGGGTGTCATGGTACACCAGTCATTGAAAGTAGGCATGCAGGTGCAGCAGGCAGTGAAAAAGCGAATGGTATGTTAGCTTTCATAGCAAAAGGATTTGAGTACAGGAGCAGGGAGGTTCTACTTCAGTTGTACAGGGTCTTGGTGAGACCACACCTGGAGTATTTACGTACAGTTTTGGTCTCCAAATCTGAGGAAGGACATTATTGCCATAGAGGGAGTGCAGAGAAGGTTCACCAGACTGATTCCTGGGATGTCAGGACTGTCTTATGAAGAAAGACTGGATAGACTCGGTTTATACTCTCTGGAATTTAGGAGATTGAGAGGGGATCTTATAGAAACTTACAAAATTCTTAAGGGGTTGGACAGGCTAGATGCAGGAAGATTGTTCCCGATGTTGGGGAAGTCCAGGACAAGGGGTCACAGCTTAAGGATAAGGGGGAAATCCTTTAAGACCGAGATGAGAAAGACTTTTTTCACACAGAGAGTGGTGAGTCTCTGGAATTCTCTGCCACAGAGGGTAGTTGAGGCCAGTTCATTGGCTATATTTAAGAGTGAGTTGGATGTGGCCCTTGTGGCTAAGGGGATCAGAGGGTATGGAGAGAAGGCAGGTACGGGATACTGAGTTGGATGATCAGCCATGATCATATTGAATGGCGGTGCAGGCTCGAAGGGCTGAATGGCCTACTCCTGCACCTAATTTCTATGTTTCTATGTTTCTATGACCCGCTGAGTTACTCCAGCACTCTGTGAAACGTCACCTATCCATGTTCTCCACAGATGCTGCCTGACCCGCTGAGTTACTCCAGCACTCTGTGTCTGCTCTGTTCTATGTTCTATATTTCTGGTCTGCTATTCAATCTGCTTAGCATAGTGGGATCATAAATTTTGCATTAACATCGCTGTTCTGCTTGCGTGAAAGTTTGCAGCGTTTATTAAATACATATTGGGATAATTCCCAGTGTTGAATTCCTCTTAAACCTCTTTGTTTCCCATGTAGTATATTGGAGATAGAGCTGACAGCTACAAATTTATTCCAAGAAATGAATCCACTGGAGCTGGGGTTTTTTGTTAGATTATTTCCCAGTTAATTGAGAACTAAAATAAAACGAACAGTATTAACAGTTGTAAAGTGTGTCTGGAAATACTGTTGGCTTTGACTTGAGAAGTGGCTGGAAGATAGATTTGAGCAATAGACAATAGACAATAGGTGCAGGAGTAGGCAATTCGGCCCTTCAAGCCAGCACCGCCATTCAATGTGATCCAGGCTGATCATCCCCAATCAGTACCCCGTTCCTGCCTTCTCCCCATGTCCCTTCACTCCGCTATTTTAAAGAGCCTCATCTAGCTCTCTCTTGAAAGCATCCAGAGAACCGGCCTCCACTGCCCTCTGTGGCAGAGAATTCCACAGACTCACAACCCTCTGTGAGAAAAAAGTGTTTCTCGTCTCCGTTCTCAATGGTTTACCCCTTATTCTTAAACTGTGGCCCTTGGTTCTGGACTCCCCCAACATCGGGAACATGTTTCCTGCCTCTAGTGTGTCCAAGCCCCTAATAATCTTATATGTTTCAATACAATTCCCGCTCATCTTTCTAAACTCCAGAGTGTACAAGCCGAGCCGTTCCATTCTCTCAGCATATGACAGTCCCACCATCCCAGGAATTAACCTTGTAAACCTACGCTGCACTCCCTCAATAGCAAGAATGTCCTTCCTCAAATTAGGAGACCAAAACTGCACACAATACTCCAGGTGTGGTCTCACTAGGGCCCTGTACAACTGCAGAAGGACCTCTTTGCTGCTTTACTCAACTCCTCTTATTATAAAGGCCTACATGCCATTCGCCTTCTTCACTGCCTGCTGTACCTGCATGCTTACTTTCATGAACAATAGGTGCAGGAGTAGGCCATTTGGCCTTTCGAGCCAGCACCACCATTCAATGTGATCATGGCTGATTATCCACAATTAGTACCCCGTTCCTGCCTTCTCCCCATATCCCCTGACTCCGCTATCTTTAAGAGACTGATTGCAAACTCCTCAGTAGAGCTTTGTCAGAGATGAGGTACTTTCTTATAGTCAAACGGGTTGGAGTAGGCTTTTCGAGTTTTTAATAGAGAAAGGCCTGGATGGAATGGATCTGGAGAGGATGTTTCCACTAGTGGGAGAGTCTAGGACCATAGGTCACTGCCTCAGAATTAAAGGACGTTCCTTTAGAAAGATGAGGAGGAATTTCTTTAGACAGAGGGTGGTGAACCTGTTCAATTCATTGCCACAGACGGATATTTTTAAGGCAGAGATAGATTGTTGATTAGTACGTGTGTCAGGGGTTAAGGGAGAAGGCAGGAGAATTGGAGGGAGAGATAGATCAGCCATGATTGAATGGTGAAGTAGACTTGATGGGGCCCAATGGCCTAATTCTGTTCCTATCACTTATGAACTTATTTCACCCGCTGAGTTTCTCCAGCATTTTTGTCTACCTTCGATTTTTCCAGCATCTGCAGTTCTTTCTTAAACTCATGAATTTATGAACCTACTAACCAGTACATCTTTGGAGTGTGGGAGGAAACCGGAGCACTCGGAGAAAACCCACACAGGTCAGGGTGAGAACGTACAAACTCTGTACAGACAGCACCCGTGGTCAGGATTGAACCTGGGTGCCTGGTGCCGTGAGGCAGCAACTCTACCGCTGCGCCACCGTGCGTCCTGGTTCATCTTTGAAATAAGAGTGTGTGCATGAGACCTGCCTGCTGGCTTTGCCGCAGAGACACACAGCGATGCTCATTACTCTTGGATGTGGGAGGTTAGACTGTTTTATTCGGCTTATCTTCCATAACCAGTCACAAAACACATTGATTTCCATTTGTTTAAATATCAAACACTTTGAACAAGGAAGCTATGAAGATAATGGGAGATCCAGGGAGAATATTGTCAGGCAATTGAAGTATAAGGATCGTCAGACTTGCAGAAATTAATGCACAAACTGAGATATTCTTCTTAAAATTATTTGTCTCTTGAGTAACATTGTAATTTCTCCGAATATTTAGACCGAATTACGATGCTATTATCAAGAATTGTGGCATGAGTTTTGAGAAAAATTATTCAGGTTGTAAAATTAATTTGCCGTTGTTTGTTGCAATTAAAATCTCTGGAGTTTAGTAACAATCCTCAAAATGCTGGAGTAACTCAGCAGGTCCAGCAGGCAGCATCTGTGAAGAACACGGATTGGTGACGTTTCACAGAGTGCTGGAGTAACTCAGCGGGTCAGGCAGTATCTGTGGAGAACATGGATAGGTGACGTTTCACAGAGTGCTGGAGTAACTCAGCGGGTCAGGCAGTATCTGTGGAGAACATGGATAGGTGACGTTTCACAGAGTGCTGGAGTAACTCAGCGGGTCAGGCAGCATCTGTGGAGAACATGGATAGGTGACGTTTCACAGAGTGCTGGAGTAACTCAGCGGGTCAGGCAGCATCTGTGGAGAACATGGATAGGTGACGTTTCACAGAGTGCTGGAGTAACTCAGCGGGTCAGGCAGCATCTGTGGAGAACATGGATAGGTGACGTTTCACAGAGTGCTGGAGTAACTCAGCGGGTCAGGCAGCATCTCTGGAGAACATGGATAGGTGACGTTTCACAGAGTGCTGGAGTAACTCAGCGGGTCAGGCAGCATCTGTGGAGAACATGGATAGGTGACGTTTCACAGAGTGCTGGAGTAACTCAGCGGGTCAGGCAGCATCTGTGGAGAACATGGATAGGTGACGTTTCACAGAGTGCTGGAGTAACTCAGCGGGTCAGCAACTCTGTATAGAAGGAATAGGTGACATTTCGGGTTAAAATCCTTCATCAAACTGTGGGTCAGGGGAGAGGGAGTAACAGAGATAGGGAAGGGTAAGGTGTGAAAACGAGCGATCAAAGGGGTACAGATTGGGAGCACCGAGAGAGGATGTTGCAGAACTCTTGTCGGAGAGAGGAGGAGAACATCTTCAAGGTAGAAGGTATACCTTGAGGAGATATTGCCGTGGAGCAGACAAAATGTGTAGGAAGGAACTGCAGATGCTAGATACCTTTGGTGTAAAGCAGCATCTGCAGTTCCCTCATCCTGATTGCTTCTCAGAATCTCCAGATGTGTGGAGAAATTACTTGTTACAGAGGACCTGGGGAATCCATTTTAATGTGCAGCTATTGGGACAGATTAAAAGTTATTAAGGTGTGCGGAAACAGCAGTGAATGAACCGATTGTTATTTGGCTGGGGTGCGGTACAAAGCACACACAAGAAACAACTGCAGGTTTATCTCTTACCTGTTAATCCCAGCAGGGTTTACTGTTTGCTTTGAGCCAGCAGAATTTGCATATGATATTCGCAAGGGAACCTATTCTGCATGAGCCTTTCATAGCTGAATAGAAGACCAGAGCACACAAGCCTTATGCAAATAGACGTGAAACTCTGCGTTTCATTTCTCAGGCAGGAGAGGTGACTGATACAAATAGGATTTATCACTTGTCAAGCTACGATATAAGTGGATGTGAAGAGAGACCTTTCAAGTCTCCGGGCTCAGTTCAGGGCCGAGTTATCTCTACTGCACTTATATGCCTTTGATCCATGCCCCGCCAGTCACTCATCAAACGGAAATTGTCAATCCACATCTGAAAAATGTCAATTTAAAATTTACAGCGCAGATTGATTGGCTGTGGATTAGTGCGGGCGTCAGGGGTTACGGGGAGAAGGCAAGAGAATGGGGTTGAGAGGGAGAGATAGATCAGCCACGATTGAATGGCGGAATAGACTCGTAGGTTTATGTTCATAAGTTCTAGGAGCAGAATTGGACCATTCGGCCCATCTGGTCTACACTGCCATCCAATCATGGCTGACCTTTCTCTCCCTCCTAACCCCATTCTCCTACCTTCTCCCCATAAACTCCCCAAAATTTTTCAAGGGAGAGTCAGATATAGCTCTTAAAGATAGAGGAGTCCGGCAGGAACGGGGTACTGATTCGGGATGATCCATTGAATGGCAGTGCTGGTTCGAAGGGCCGAATGGCCTACTCCTGCACCTATTGTCTATTGTCTATTGTCTATTCTCTAAATCCTAAACCCGTACGAACCAAGAATCTGTCAATCTCCATCTTAAAAATAGAAACCTAGAAACATAGAAATTAGGTGCAGGAGTAGGCCATTCAGCCCTTCGAGCCTGCACCGCCATTCAATATGATCATGGCTGATCATCCAACTCAGTATCCCGTACCTGCCTTCTCTCCATACCCTCTGATCCCCTTAGCCACAAGGGCCACATCCAACTCACTCTTAAATATAGCCAATGAACTGGCCTCAACTACCCTCTGTGGCAGAGAGTTCCAGAGACTCACCACTCTCTGTGTGAAGAAAAGTCTTTCTCATCTCGGTCTTAAAGGATTTCCCCCTTATCCTTAAGCTGTGACCCCTTGTCCTGGACTTCCCCCAACATCGGGAACAATCTTCCTGCATCTAGCCTGTCCAACCCCTTAAGAATTTTGTAAGTTTCTATAAGATCCCCTCTTAATCTCCTAAATTCCAGAGAGTATAAACCGAGTCTATCCAGTCTTTCTTCATAAGACAGTCCTGACATCCCAGGAATCAGTCTGGTGAACCTTCTCTGCACTCCCTCTATGGCAATAATGTCCTTCCTCAGATTTGGAGACCAAAACTGCACGCAATACTCCAGGTGTGGTCTCACCAAGACCCTGTACAACTGAAGTAGAACCTCCCTGCTCCTGTACTCAAATCCTTTTGCTATGAAAGCTAACATACCATTCGCTTTTTTCACTGCCTGCTGCACCTGCATGCCTACTTTCAATGACTGGTGTACCATGGACACCCAGGTCTCGCTGCATCTCCCCTTTTCCCAATCGGCCACCATTTAAATAATAGTCCGCTTTCCTGTTTTTTGCCACCAAAGTGGATAACCTCACATTTATCCACATTATACTGCATCTGCCAAACATTTGCCCACTCACCCAACCTATCCAAGTCACTCTGCAGTCTCCTAGCATCCTCCTCACAGCGAAACACTGCCCCCCAGCTTAGTGTCATCCGCAAACTTGGAGATATTGCCTTCAATTCCCTCATTCCAGATCTTAATATATATTGTAAATAGCTGGGGTCCCAGCACTGAGCCCTGCGGTACCCCACTAGTTACTGCCTGCCATTGTGAAAAGGACCCGTTTACTCCTACTCTTTGCTTCCTGTTTGCCAGCCAGTTCTCTATCCACATCAATACTGAACCCCTAATACCGTATGCTTTAAGTTTGTATACTAATCTCTTATGTGGGACCTTGTCGAAAGCCTTCTGGAAGTCCAGATATACCACATCCACTGGTTCTCCCTTATCCACGCTACTAGTTACATCCTCGAAAAATTCCACAAGATTCGTCAGACATGATTTACCTTTTGTAAATCCATGCTGACTTTGTCCAATGATTTCACCACTTTCCAAAATGTGCTGCTATCCCATCTTTTAATAACTGACTCTAGCAGTTTCCCCACTACCGATGTTAGACTAACTGGTCTGTAATTCCCCGTTTTCTTCTCTCCTCCCTTCTTAAAAAGAGGGGGGGTTACATTTGCTACCCGCCAATCCTCAGGAACTACTCCAGAATCTAAAGAGTTTTGAAAGATTATCACTAATGCATCCACTATTTCCTGAGCTACTTCCTTAAGTACTCTGGGATGCAGCCTATCTGGCCCTGGGGATTTATCGGCCTTTAATCTATTCAATTTACCCAACATCACTTCCCGATGACCTGGATTTCACTCAATTCCTCCTTTGGACCCACAGTCCCCTGCTATTTCAGGCAGATTATTTATGTCTTCCTTAGTGAAGACGGAACCAAAGTAGTTATTCAATTGGTCCGCCATATCCTTGTTCCCCATGATCAACTCACCTGTTTCTGACTGCAGGGACCTACATTTGTTTTTAACTAACCTCTTTCTCTTCACATATCTATAAAAACTTTTGCAGTCAGTTTTTATGTTTCCCTGCCAGTTTTCTTTCATAATCTATTTTTCCTTCCTAATTAAGCCCTTTGTCCTCCTCTGCTGGTCTCTGAATTTCTCCCAGTCCTCTGGTATGCTGCTTTTTCTGGCTACTTTGTACACATCATCCTTTGCTTTGATACTATCCCTGATTTCCCTTGTTATCCACGGATGCACTACCTTCCCCGATTTATTCTTTTGCCAAACTGGGATGAACAATTTTTGTAGTTCATCCATGCAGTCTTTAAATGTCTTCCATTGTATATCCACCGTCAACCCTTTTAGAATTAATTGCCAGTCAATCTTGGCCAATTCACGTCTCATACCCTCAAAGTTACCTTTCTTTAAGTTCAGAACCATTGTTTCTGAATTAACAATGTCACTCTCCATCCTAATGAAGTACTCAACCATATTATGGTCACTCTTGCCCAAGGGGGGCACGTACAACAAGACGGCTAATTACCCCTTCCTCATTACTCAAAACCCAGTCTAAAATAGCCTGCTCTCTCGTTGGTTCCTCTACATGTTGATTTAGATAACTATCCCGCATACATTCCAAAAAATCCTCTTCCTCAGCACCCCTGCCAATTTGATTAACCCAATCTATATGTAGATTGAAGTCACCCATTTATAACTGTTTTGCCTTTGTCGCACGCATTTCTAATTTCCCGTTTGATACCATCCCCAACTTCTCTGCTACTGTTAGGTGGCCTGTACACAACACCCACCAGCGTTTTTCTGCCCCTTAGTGTTTTGTAGCTCATCCATACCGATTCCACATCCTCCAAGCTAATGTCCTTCCTTTCCATTGCTTTAATCTCCTCTCTAACCCAGCAACGCTACCCCACCTCCTTTTCCTTTCTCTCTATCCCTCCTGAATATTGAATATCCCTGGATGTTCAGCTCCCAGCCTACGTCACCCTGGAGCCATGTCTCCCGTGATCCCAACTATATCATAATCATTAATATCTATCTGCAAATAGCCACTGACTTGGCCTGCACCGCTGTCTGTGGCAAAGATTTCCACAGGTGCACCATCCTCCGACTAAAGAAATTCCTCCTCGTCTCTTTCCTGAAGGAACGTTCGTCAATTCTGAGGCTGTGCCCTCTGGTGCTGGACTCTCCCGCTAGTGGAACCATCCTCTCCACATCCTCTCTATCCAGGCGTTGAATTTAGTAGCGGTGTTAACATTTGAATGAAGCAGCCATTGGTCTCCCAGCTTGGAGAGAGCCAGAGTTCTTTTGACTTCTTTCCACTTAATTCCCTGCATCAACCGCAGTACATTTGATTAATATAAATGTGTAATACAGGGCTTCTGCTTGAGCAAACAGCTGTGCTTTTAGTAAGCTGGATGAGCACCATCAGGACTAGTCTGCCCTTAGCAAAAAAAATGTTATTTAAGTGTCATGTGTATAGTGGACAATTATAGTGCCCTTCATAAATATATCTGCAATTATACCTGCAGACCATGTTGTCAGTGAAGCTGATATCCCTGAGTCATTGCTGGAACTGAATGCACAACAATCTATGGGCTTGTTAGATTGACAGATTCCCGATTGTTTATAAGCGATGGGAACAGATTTAGCCCATTCGGCCCATCCATTCTACTCCGCCATTCAATCATGTCTTCTCCCCATTATTAGTATGGGTGTCAGGGCTTATGGGGAGAAGGCAGCAGAATGGGGTTAGGAGGGAGAGATAGATCAGCCATGATTGAATGGTGGAGTAGACTTGATGGGCCGAATGGCCTAATTCTGCTCCTGGAAATTATGATCTTATGAAGGGGATGATGCTTGTTTTTCACAGTCTGGTCGACATGTTCATAAATGATAGGAGCAGAATTAGGCCATTCGGCCCATCAATTCTTCTCCGCCATTCAATCATGGCTGATCTATCTCTCCCTCTCAACCCCATTCTCCTGCCGTCTCCCCATAACCCCTGACACCCGTACTAATCAAGAATCTGTCAATCTCTGCTTTAAAAATATCCACTGACTTGGCCTCCAGAGCCGTATGTGGAAATGAATTCCACAGATTCACCCCCTCTGACTAAAGAAATTCCTCCTCATCTCCTTTCTTAAGTATAAAAAAACAACTCAAGAACAACATGTGGAATAAAGGGGAGGATAGATTGGAGCAGCAGCAATCAAACAGAAGCAGGGAGAAGAACTTATTGGCTGAAACCAATGGGAAAGAAGGTGAGTCAGAGGGAGAAAACTGTTTAAAACTGAGGAATTTGATTTGTAAATTGGCGAATTAGGTAATTTATCAGCCCATATAAGCAAGGCTGCTCTAGGGGAGCGGCTTTGTGAAGGAAGTGGCTTGCGAGTAAAGTGTGAGGGAGGGGAGAACAGAACAGAACAGAACAGAACACAACCCTGGCAAGATAAGACAGCATGAGGCTTGTAGGATGTGGGAGCCCAGGGACACGGATGGAGCCTCCGGCTGCTACAACTGTGGCAAGTGCGTCCAGCTTCAGCTCCTAAAGAACCGTGTTGGGGCACTGGAGAAGCAGCTGGATGACCTCAGGGCCATCCGGGAAAATGAGAGTTTCCTGGACAGGACCCACAGTGAGGTAGTCACGTCGAGGTTATGGGAAGAACCAAGGTGTGTGACTGATAGAAAGGTTGGAAATCGTGGAGTGCAGAAGACTCAGGTGGTCGTGCCTAATGAAAACTGGTACGCCCTCTTGGGAATTGTCTGGTGAGACGAAGCTTCCAGTCCGAGCGGCGGACATGCCGGAGGCAGTGCTGGCTCGAAGGGCTGAATGGCCTACTCCTGCACCTATTGCCTATTGTCTTCTCCTGATGTAGGTTGTCGCTGGTGCTGACCGGTGAATTCCATTGACGTAGTTGACGGCAGTAGCCGACAAGTTAACAATGGTGACCCTGCATAAGTGGACCACCGTGAATGAGCGGGCGGGGGGAGGGGGGTAAAAGGAGCCGGCGTGCTTTGTGACTTTGTCAGTGCCGTAGGTGGCCTGTGTTTGTATACACTGGCTATAGAAGCAAAGAATCTCACTGTGCCTCGTCACGTGGGGCAAGATAGTCGTCCATTCCAAGAATGGTTTAGACTTTGTAAAAACATTATTGCGGTAAATTAATGAAAATAACGGGACGTTTTTTTGCACGATTTGCCGTGCAGTCAATAACATTATCAGGTGAAATACCACAGTGCATACTACCAGCTTCCGGGTACTCTTGTCCATTACAGCGAGGAATTGCACTTGGTTCTGAAGTTGCTTCGCAACGTGCAGGTCTGAACAATTTAAACGTTCTGATATTTATGCAGCTCCTGTCTGAGTGGCGGCTCACCAACTGAATCTCACGTTTTAGTTTCATCTAATTTGGAGATACAGCGTATTTGGAGTGTGGGAGGAAACCGGAGCACCCGGAGAAAACCCCCGCAGGTCACGTGGAGAGCGTACAAACTCCGTACAGACAGCACCTGAGGCAGCAAAACTACCGCTGCTCCACTGCTGGGTAGGTTCTCAATGGTTCGGGGTTGAATGATTTAACAGCTCTGATATTTATTCAGTGCCTGTCCGAGTGGTGGCACTCGAGTTGAATCTAAACTTGCAGCAAAACGTTTTTGCAGAATTTTTTTTTTAAACTTTAATGAATAACTCTGAGCATTTCAATTTCTTATCACACTTTGCAATTACTTTCCCAGCTGATGTGCAGAGAGATCTTTGGCAGAGTGAGGAGCGGACAGCGGCTGGGTTAAGCTGCAGTGATATGTTGCAGAAACAGCCAGCGCAGATGGATTAATGTGGGCGGCGCGGTAATACAGCAGTAACGTTGCTGCCTCGCCGCGCCAGAGAACCCCCCTACGGGTGCTGTCTGTACGGCGTGTAGGCAATAGGTGCAGGAGGAGGCCATTCGGCCCTTCGAGCCAGCACCGCCTTTCAATGTGATCATGGCTGATCATCCCCAATCAGTACCCCGTTCCTGCCTTCTCCCCGTATCCCCTGACTCCGCTATCTTTAAGAGCCCTATCTAGCTCTCTCTTGAAAGTATCCAGAGAACCGGCCTCCACCGCCCTCTGAGGCAGAGAATTCCACAGACTCACAACTCTCTGTGTGAAAAAGTGTTTCCTCCTTTGAACCTTTTCTCCGTGACCCTCCTCGAGAGACGTGCAGGTTTGTAGGTTAATTGTCTTCTGAAAATTGTCCCCAGTGTGAGTAGGATAGTGTTATGGATGGATCAAAGGGCATGTTTCAATGCGATATTAAGGACTCTATGACTTTCAATTTAGTTCAGTTTATTGTCACGTGTATCGAGGTACAGTGAAAAGCTTTTGTTGCGTGCTAACCAGTCAGTGGAAAGACAATACATGATTACAATGGGCGAGATTCAAAGTGGACAGATTCATAGTGATACAGCGTGGGAACAGATCCTTCGGCCCAACTTGCCCACACAGGCCAACATGTCGGTGCTGGCTCGAAGGGCCGAATGGCCTCCTCCTGCACCTATTTTCTATGTCTCTGACCCAGCTACACTAGTCCCACCTGCCTATGCTTGGTCCATATCCCACCAAACCTGTCCTATCCATGTACAGATACATGAGCAGCCAATGGCGTTTAGTGCAATGTAAAGTCTAATCAAAGATTGTCTCGCCCCAAAACGTCGCCTATCCCTTCGCTCCATAGATGCTGCCTCACCCGCTGAGTTTCTCCAGCATTTTTGTCTTCCCTCTTTTTTTTTTCCAGCATCGGCAGTTCTTTCTTAAAGATTATCCGAGGGTCACCAACGAGGAGGACAGTATTTCAGCACTGCTCTCTGGTTGCGGAAAGATGAGTCGGTTGCCTGATAACAGACAGGCGGGTGGGAACTAGTGTAGATGGGACATGGTGGTTGGTTTGGGCACTTGGGCTGAAGTGCCTGTTTCTGCTCTGCATCACGCTACGAGTCTTATGCCCCTGTCCCACTAATGAACCCTGAACTGAAACCTCTGGTGACCTTGCGCCCCACCCAAGGTTTCCATGAGTTGCCAGAGGTGAGAGAAGGAGTTGGGACAGTTTTAAGAAGTTGAATAAAGTTAGCGGACATTTTACGTTCTGGCGGATCTTCTAGGTCCTGAAAACCAAAGATCCGATAGGATCTTTGCTGAAAACTCCAATGAGCCAATCAAAATGGCCGGTCAGTGAAGGAGATTGCCTTCGACTGCCTGTAAGTAAATAGCGATCCACATGGCTTCGGCCAAACGGCAACCTATTTTTAGTCGAGGCCGGTTTTGAATTTGTTGAAATAATCGCAGGAACATAGAAGAAGCCTCGACTATGCGGAAACCACTTTCCACCATTAGGGAGAGTGACCGGAACCTCACGGAAACCTTGGGTGGGGCGCAAGGTCTCCAGAGGTTTCCTAAGTGGGACAGGGGCATTAAGACTTCCAGATGGATTGGATACCGTTGTTGGCTGCGGTGATTGGATTTCTGTCGTGCAGTGGTCCTTAACTTGCGTTACAAACACTACCCCGCTTATGGTGGTCCTAACATTTGCTGCAGTCCGTGTCCCAAGCCAAATGGTTGCATGTGCACACCTGGCCACCAAACGGAGCCAGCAAGCTGTCTGACATCCCTGCCACAAACACCTCTCAATTTACTGACTGACTGCATCCTAATCCTTTGGCAGAGGGGATGATGATTAAAACGCTCTGGGATTGTGGAGCATCTGTGTTATGTAGGAAGTGTGATGGAAACCATGCTGGCATGTCGCCTCTTTTTTAATCAATATTTGAAAAGTGCTCCTAAATAGCAATTATTGTCGAATAGATTCATCAGCCGCACAGCTTACAATAATTGTCTCCTCCTTAGCTTTATATGGGTTCTATTTTTATGTATTAATTATCCTAATAATCAGAATGACAATCGGTGGTTAGTGTTTTGAGAGATGCAGCATGGAAAGTGGGCATCTCAGTGGCACAGCGGTAGAGTTGCTGCCTTACAGCGCCAGCCAAAGACCCTGGTTTGATCCTGACTTTTAAGAGGGAGCGAGATAGAGCTCTTAAAGATAACCATATAACAATTACAGCACGGAAACAGGCCCTCTCGGCCCTTCCAGTCCGTGCCGACCATTTGTTTTCCCCTAGTCCCATCTACCTGCACTCAGACCATACCCCTCCATTCCCTTCACGTCCATATACCTATCCACTTTACTCTTAAATGTTAAAATCGATCCTGCCTCCACCACTTCTGCTGGAAGCTGATTCCACACAGCCACCACCCTCTGAGTAAAGAAGTTCCCCCTCACGTTACCCTGCCTTCTCCCCATGTGCCCTGACCCCTCAAGATAGCGGAGTCAGGGCACATGGGGAGAAGGCAGGAACGGGGTACTGATTGTGGATGATCAGCCATGATCACATTGAATGGCGGTGCTGGCTCGAATGGCCTACTCCTGCACCTATTGTCTATCGTCTACGTGTGCTGTCTGTACAGAGTATCTCCCCGTGATCTGCGTGGGTTTTCTCCGGTTTCCTCCCACACTCCAAAGACATGCAGGTTTGTAGGTTAATTGGTTTGGTGTGAAAGTCAATTGTCCCCAGTGTGTGCAGGATAGTGTTAGTGTGCAGGGATGGCTGGTCAGCGCGGACTCAGTGGGCTGAAGGGCCTGTTTACGCGCTGTATCTCTAAACTAAAGAGCACATCAAATCCAGGCCTACGATCGATCACCCGTTCACACTAGAGTCATTGTCATACAGTGTGGAGACAGGCCTTTAGGCCCATCATGACCTATCTACACTAGTCCCGCCTGCCTGCGTTTGGCCCATATCCTTCAAAACCTTTCCTATCGATGTACCTGTCCAAATGTTTTTAAACGTTCATCAGTTATAGGTGCAGAATTAGGCCATTCGGCCCATCAGGTCTACTCCACCATTCAATCATGGCTGATCCATCTCTGCCTCATAACCCCATTCTCCGGCCTTCTCCCCATAACCCCTGATACCCGTACTGATCAATAATCTATCTATCTCTGCTTTAAAAATATCCATTAACTTGGCCTCCACAGCCTTCTGTGGCTATGAATTCCACAGATTCACCACCCTCTGACTAAAGAAATTCCTCCGCATCTCCTTCCTAAAGGAACATCCTTTAATTCTGAGGCTGTGCCCTCTGGTCCTAGACTCTCCCACTAGTGGGAACATCCTCTCCACATCCACTCTATCCAGGCCTTTCACAATTCAGTAAGTTTCATAGAGGTCCCCCCTCATCCTTCTGAACTCCAGCGAGTACAGGCCCAGTGCTGACAAACGCTCATCATAGTTTAACCCACTCATTCCTGGGATCATTCTTGTAAACCTCCTCTGGCCCCTCTCCAGAACCAGCACATCCTTCCTCAGATATGGAACCCAACATTGGTCACAGTACATCACAGGGAGGACGTGCAAACACTGCACAGACAGCAACATGGCCAGGATCGAACCCAGGTCTCTGGCGATGTATTTGAGGGAATTAAGTGTTCAACAGATTAACTTTTGAATTCCCACACAATAGACAATAGGTGCAGGAGTAGGCCATTCAGCCCTTCGAGCCAGCACCGCCATTCAATGTGATCATGGCTGATCATCCCCAATCAGTACCCCGTTCCTGCCTTCTCCCCAGATCCCCCGACTCCACTATCTTCAAGAGCCCTATCTAGCTCTCTCTTGAAAGTATCCAGAGAACCTGCCTCCACCGCCCTCTGAGGCAGAGAATTCCACAGACTCGCCACTCTCTGTGAGAAAAAACACATGGTAGGACGGTACGGTAGAGTTGCTGCCTCGCAGCGCTGGAGACCCGCGTTCGATTCAGACTACAGGTGCTGTTTGTACGGAGTTTGTACATTCTAAATGCGACCACGTGGGTTTTCTCCGGGTGCTCCAGTTTCCTCCCACACTCCAAAGACGTGCAGGTTTGTCGGTTCATAAGTTAATGGGCTGGTTTATAGGTTAGTTATCTCTGGTAAATTGTCCCCGGTGTGTAGGGTAGTGTTAGTGTGCGGGGAGCGCTGGTCAGCGCGGACTCAGTGGGCCAAAGGGTCTGTTTCCGCGCTGTATCTCAAAGCTGAAGAAGTTGATATATAATATCTCCAGACTGATAAACAACTCTTCCCCACAGTTCCCCGCCTTGTCTGGCGATCAACATCGTGCCGATATGGCCATGTGTCCTTAAATAAAATAGTTATCCATTTACCCAACAAGTCGGCATAAGGCCTCTCATCAAACTCGTCTAGGAGACGTGTTTAACTGCATTTTATTCAAGAACCTTTTCTGTTGGGAACGTGTAGGGAGTGGATGAGAAAGTGGGATAATGTGGAACTAGTGTGCAAAAGGTTATCAGTGGTCATTACTCTGGCCATGGAGGGGCTCAGGACAGAAAGGTCGGATCCAGATGGGAGGGGCAGTTGAAGTGCTGAGCCGCGTCCCACCGTAAATTGGAGGAGCAGCACGTCGTATTTTGCTTGGCTAGTTTACACCCCAGTGGTATGAACATTGACTTCTCCAGTTCCAGCTTGCCCTTGCCCTTGCCCTCCGCTTCTTCCTTTCTTCCCCCTCCCCCACACACATCAGTCTGAAGAAGGGTCTCGACCTGAAACGTCATCTCTTCCTTCACTCCATAAATGGTGCCTCACCCGCTGAGTTTCTCCAGCATTTTTGTCAATGTTTTTCAAGCATCTTTTTTTTTTTTTTTTTTTTATAATTTCAAAATATACTTTATTCGAATGATAAATATATACAATACATTAACCTTGCGGAAAATCCATCCGACATTTTCGGAGGCTGTACAATAGATCAATACAGTTTAGACATTTTCTTTTTCCCAAGTTTCCACAAATCTTCCCTTATATTGAGGGGCGTCTCCACAATACTGTACCCCCCCATGTCCAGCAGCGGAAGGGCCTTAGACTGTGGCCCTCCCCCACCGAGCCTTGGCGTTGGCTGCACCGAGCTTCAGTGCGTCCCTCAGCACGTACTCCTGCAGTCTGCAGCGGGCCTGTCGGCAACATTCCCTGACGGGACATTTCAAGGATCTGCAGTTCTTTCTTAAATGTTCTTAAGTCAGGGGTGCAGAATTAGAACAATGTGTTTTAGTTTACAAGATTGCAGCCCTAGTTGATCCGCGCTGACCGGCGACCCCCGCACACTAACACACACATACACACACCAGGGACTACTTACATTTATACTGAAGCCAATTAACCTACAAACCTGTACGTCTTTGGAGTGTGGGAGGAAACCGAAGCACCCACGCAGGTCACGGGGAGAGCGTACAAACTCTGTACAGACAGCACCCGTAGTCAGGATGGACCCCGGGTGTCTGACGCTGTGCCGTAGTTCAGACATGCTCTCTAGTTGTGTTCGGCTGGTTCAGTTGCCTGATAACAGGTGAACTCTCTTCACACTCTCAGCATGGATGCACATTGAGAGGACTTGTATGGGCTGCCAATATCACAACTCCTGAGACCAGCTCCAGTGAAGAGCAGACTTTCCACCAAGTGCCACCCTTGAAGCCTCCCTTCCTTGTGCCTGCGAGCTGAGCCAGACACTGTGTCAGGAGTTGCTAATCGCAACGAGGAAGCTCTCTCCTGCCGTTCCCACTCTACACTTGGCAATGTACAACCGTCTGCAGTCGAATGGAGAAGAGCACAGCACAGGAACAGGCCCTTCAGCCCACAAAGTCCATGCAATGTCGGGGTGGCTCAGCGGTGGAGTTGCTGCCTCACAGCGTCAGATCCGGATTTGATCCCAACTATGGGTGCTGTCTGTACGGAGTTTGTACGTTCTCCCTGTGACCTGCGTGGGTTTTATCTGAGATCTTCATGTTCCTCCCACACTCCAAAGACGTACAGGGTTATAGGTTAATTGGCTTTGTACAAATGTAACTTGGCCCTAGTGTGTGTGTGTGTGTGTGGGATAGTGTTAGTGTGCGGGGATCGCTGGTCGGTGCGAACTCGATGGGCCAAAGGGCCTGTTTCCGTGTTGTATCTCTAAACCGAACTAACCTACTATCTACAACATTGGTGACCCTTGGGCTATCTTTGATCAGACTTTATTTTGCACCACACGTTATTCCTTATTGCATATCTGAACCCTGTGCTGGCTTTATTGTAATCATGGGATATCATGTAAACTAGTTGAATCAAGGGATATGGGGAGAAGGCAGGCACGGGTTATTGATTTGGGACGATCAGCCATGATGACAATGAATGGCAGTGCGGGCATGAAGGGCCGAATGGCCTCCTACACAACAAAAGCTTCTCACTGTACCTCAGTACACGTGACAATAAACTACACTAAACTGTGCCTCTAATTTTAATTCCAACCATCCGAGCAAATTGCTCCACAATTGATACATTTTGTATGAAGCTTGAATAATCTGCCAAACAATATAATCATACTTTATTAGCCATATATTTTGCAACATACGAGGAATTTGATTTGCCGTACAGTCATACCAATAAAAAGCAACGGAACACACAAAATACATTTTAACATAAACATCCACCACAGAGACTCCTCCACATTCCTCACTGTGATGGAAGGCAAAAAAAAAGTTCAACCTCTTCCCTTATTGTCCTCCAGCGGTCGAGGGCCTCTAACCTTCTGTTGACGGGACAATCTTACTCCCGTAGTCGGCGGTGGGCATCCTCGTTGGGGCGATCAAGCTCCTGCATTGGGGTGGGGGGGGGAATCTCAGCTCCCCCGGGCCGGGTGATCTGACCCCGAGTCAGGGTATTAATGTACATTGAATAGTTTCGGAAGGAACTGCGTTTAAACTGAAGAAGGACACAAAAGGATGGAGTAACTCAGCGGGTCAGGCATCATCTCCAGAGAAAAGGAGAAGTTGACATTTTGGATCGAGACCCTCCGTTTAGAAGAATGAGGGGGGACCTCATTTAAAACATAGAGAACAGTGAAAGGCTTGGAGAGAGTGGATGTGGAGAGGATGTTTCCACTAGTGGGAGAGTCTCGGACTAGAGGTCACAGCCTCGGAATTAAAGGATGTTCTTTTTGGAAGGTGATGGTTAGGAATTTATAGACAGCTGTGGAGGCCAAGTCAGTAGATATATTTAAGGCAGAGATGGATAGATTATTGATTGGTATGGGTGTCAGGGCTTATGGGGAGGAGGCAGGAGAATGGGGTTAGGAGGGAGAGAGAGATCAGCCATGATTGAATGGTGGAGTAGACTTGATGGGCCGAATGGCCTAATTCTGTTCCTATCTCTTAAGTTCTTGTGATCTTCCGACTCATTTAACACTTACTTGGCCCTGCACCTCTGCTGTTGAAGTCTTTCTTATTGAAGTAATCATATTAAATGCATTGTTTAAGAAGGAACTGCAGATGCTGGAAAAATCAAAGGTAGATATAAATGCTGGAGAAACTCAGCAGGTGAGGCAACATCTATGGAGCAAAGGAAATAGGTGACGTTTCGGGTTGAGACCCTTCTTCAGACTGGCGGGGGGGGGGGGGCAGGAAGAAGAAAGGAAGAGGTGGAGACAGTGGGCTGTGGGAGAGCTGGGAAGGGGATGGGAAGGAGGGAGAAAGCAAGGACTACCTGATATTGGAGAAGCCAATGTTCATACCGCTGGGGGTGTAAACTACCCAAGTAAAACGTGAGGTGCTGCTCCTCCAATTTACGGTGGGACTCACTCTGGCCATGGAGGCGGCTCAGGACAGAAAGGTCGGATTCGGAATGGGTGAGAGAGTTGAAGTGCTGAGCCACCGGGAGATGGTTCAATGCTGAGCGGAGGTGTTGGGCGAAGCGATCGCCAAGACTACGCTTGGTCTCACCGCTCCGCGATTGTTTCGGGTCGAGAACCTTAAGGAGTAGGCAACATTTCAGGTCGAAACGTCGCCTATTCCTTCTCTCCATAGATGCTGCCTCACCCGCTGGGTTCCTCCAGCACTTTTGTCTACCTTGTCTGAAGTTATTCCTTCATATCATGTGTTCTGTACTGAATTGTACATGGAACATCAATCAACATTAATCTTTCTAATGAGACTCCTAATGAATGTAAATTGAGGTGATTCAGAATAACCAATCAAAGCCTTTCAAGCACAACATGCTGACTGAGGGTTGAATGGACTTTTTACGTGGATGTTGCCAGGATTTTGAGGGCCTGGACTTTGGGGGGGAAAGGCGAGGCATGCTGGGATGTTACTTCTTTGCGTGCAGGAGACTGAGGGTTGATTTTGACAGAGGTGTACGAAACCATGATGGGGTGTTAATAGGATGAAACCCTCGCCCGATTACACCTGGCAAGGCCAGCAGCATCATCAAGGACCAGTCTCACCCCGGCCACTCCCTCTTCTCCCCTCTCCCATCGGGCAAGAGGTACAGAAGTATGAAAACGCACACCTCCAGATTCAGGGACAGTTTCTTCCCAGCTGTTATCAGGCAACTGAACCATCCTACCACAACCAGAGAGCGGCACTGAATAGACAATAGGTGCAGGAGGAGGCCATTCAGCCCTTCGAGCCAGCACCGCCATTCAATGTGATCATGGCTGGTCATCCCCAATCAGTACCCCGTTCCTGCCTTCTCCCCATATCCCCTGACTCCGCTATCTTTAAGAACTACTATCCGCCTCATTGTGACCCTCGGACTAACTCTATCCTTCATGGGACTTTACTGGCTTTAACTTGCACTAAACATTATTCATGTTATTCCCTTATCATGTATCTGTACACCTTCTTCTGCTTGCGTATGGCGTGCACAGCCTAAAGTTGTCGGACAACTTGTTCTATTTGATCTTATTTGATATTGCACGCCGGGTTGATTGCATTCGTCGAAACCGGACGGACCACGTGAAGGGTGCAATCTCCCAGCCCTATACACTGTGGACGGCTCGACTGTAATCATGTCTTGTCTTTCCGCTGACTGGTTAGCCCGCAACAAAAGCTTTTCACTGTCCCTCGGTACACGTGACAATAAACTGAACTGGACTCGAACCGTAATATACAGGTTTAGTTTGGTTTGGTTTATTGTCGCGTGTCCATGTGCAGTGAAAAGCTTTATTTCTGTCGGCTATCCAGTCAGTGGATCGGTTGCCAGCATGATTACATCAAGGGGATGAAGAACCAGAGGTAGACAGAAATGTTGGAGAAGCTCAGCGGGTGAGGCAGCATCTATGGAGTGAAGGAACAGATGACGTTTCGGGTCGAGACCCTTCTTCAGACTGGGGTGGGCGGGAAGAAGAAGACAGTGGGCTGTGGGAGAGCTGGGGAGGGGAAGGAGGGAGAAAGCAAGGACTATCTGATTGGAGAAGTCAATGCTCATACCACTGGGGTGTAAACTACCCAAGCGAAATATTGGGTGCTCCTCCTCCAATTTGCGGTGGGACTTGCTCTGGCCATGGAGGAGGCCCAGGATAGAAAGGTCGGAAACCTTTCGACCCGACCCGAAACGTCACCTATTCCTTCGCTCCATAGATGCTGCCTCACCCGCTGAGTTTCTCCAGCATTTTTATCTACCTTTGTTTTTTCCAGCATCTGCAGTTCCTACTTAAACCTATCTCCTCTGGTTCTTGTTTAAGGTGAGGGGGGGGGAAGATTTAATAGGAACCTGGGGGACAAGAGGGTGGTGGGTGCATGGAACGAGCTGCCGGAGGAGGTAGTTGAGGCTGGAACTATTCAAACATTTAAAAGACATTTGGACAGGTACATGGATAGGACAGGTTTGGAGGGATCTGGGCCAAACGCAGGCAGGTGGGACTAGGGTAAATGGGACATGTGTGGGCAAGTTGGGCCGAGGGGCCTGTTTCCACACTGTATCACTATATCACTGTGACACTCTTGGCTCAATGTAAGAACGTGAGGAATAAAAGCTGCCTCAGCCCGTGTGGCCCTCATTGTTCAAAAATACCCTTCAACTAAAGCCCTCATTTCCTCCAATTCTCCATGACATCGGTTTCAGTACCGTCATAGTCAGAGAGACACAGCATGGAGATCAGATGTAGTCTGCAGGTCTGTGTGGGCCCTGTGTAAACTGTGTGTTTGGGATAGCTTGGGCAAGTGGGCTGAAGGGCCTGTCCCCACGTTGTATGACTATCATAATGTCTGCTCTCCGCGGTTCGCTGACAATTTGCGATTTGGCAAATTGAACAATTTATTTTAAAGTTTCTCTACAGCAGGCCTTCTGCTGGGATGGAAGAATATATTTTGGACAGAAGGTGTTTGTGGCACTTCAGAATGAAATAATCTGGTATTTATCAATGTCTGTTGGAACCTTGGATATTGGCACAGGGTTCAGCTTTATTATTGCCACCGGTAACGAGGTATGATGAAAAGCTTTGTTCTGCATGCTGTACAAACTGATCAGATAATACTCTACATAAATACAACCCAGTCTAACTCCAGTCCAATAGGTGGAGCAAAGGGGAGGCTTCAGAGTGCAGGATATAATTCTCAGCATTGTAGCGCATCAGTTCCACAGACAAAGTCCAATGTCCGCAATGGGGTAGAGGTGAATCGGACAGTACCCTAGCTTATGGAAGGGCCGTTCAGAAGCCTGATAACAGAGGGGAAGAAGCTGTTCCTGTGTCTGGTGGTGCGCGCTTTTCAAGCTTCTGTACATATCTGCCGGACGGTGAGCGGGAGAGACGGAATGACGGTGTTTGGTGAGACAAGTCGTTGATTAAAATCAAGAGATTTAGCGTGAGTAGAGAGAAGGTGGAACTAAGGGTCACAGAGTGTGGAGAGTAACCTTGCGGGTCAGGCAGCATCTGTGGGAAGAACATGGGATTAGAGTGACGTTTTGGGTTGTGAGACCCTACTCAGACCAACACCTTTATTCGAAGATGTAATGCTGAGGTTATCGGGCATGAGCAGACCACATTTGGAGTATATTGCGTGTTGAAAAGAAAGGATGTGCCGGCTCTGGAGAGGGTTCCAGAGGAGGTTTTTTACGAGAATGATCCTAGGGATGAGTAGGTTACATGATGTCACGCGTTGTGGACACTGGGCTGTACTCGCTGGGGAGTTTAGAAGGTTGAGGTGGAACATCATTGGAAACTTACGAATAGTGAAAGGCCCGGAATAGAGCGGATGTGGAGGGATGTTTCCACTAGGGGGAGTTGGGACTAGATGTCACAGCCTCAGGAATAAAAAGGAATGTTTTCTTTTGGAAGGAGGTGAGAAGGAATTTCCCAAGTCAGTGGGTGGTGAATTGTGGAATTCTTTGCCACAGAAGGCTGTGGAGGCCAATGTCAGTGGATATTTTTAAGGTGGAGATTGACAGATTCTTGATTAGTTACAGGTGATGGGGGGTATTGGGAGAAGGCTGGGAATGGGGTTGTGGGAGGAGTGCATAGATCAGCCGTGATTGAATGTGGAGTAGACTGATGGCTGAATGGCCCAATTTGCTTCCTATCATTATGAACATACTACAGCTGAACTTGAACTTTGATGTTAAAAGAATGAACTTTAAGGACTGACATAAATTAAAACTCAAATTCTATCTTTGTATTTAGTGTGACCTTCCGTCACTAGATTACAATCAATTATTTCATCGTGAGGGTCTTGGTCACCGACGGATTTTACGGATTTCGCTGGCCAAATTATTCATCAAATCTGTGCACCAGAATTAAATCTGACTGTTTGTCATAAACTGCGGAGAGTTTTGATTAATTAGTACAGTGTCTCAGCTTGTGTCTGCGCTGAGACCGCTTAATGTGCAGACCAAAAACACTGTTATTACTTGGCTCCATTCGCTGTGCGTCCATCAATGAAGGAGAACTCAAATTCAACGCACGTTCTCCACACAGTCATAGCCCAGGCTGGTTGGAGTTTGCATTTAGTTCTAGTAGAGTTTATTGTTGCCGGTACTGAGGGGTAGGAGTGAAAACGTTTTGTTGCGCATGTGCAGTCAGTGGGGACAGATCGGAAGAGAGCACGCTGACTGGTGCATCGTGCCTGGTTCGGCAGGCTTGAAGTCCAGGAGCGGAAAAGACTGCAAAAAGTCGTGAACTGCCTAAACCATCACAGGGTAGACTAAAGTGCTGGAGGAAACTCAGCGGAGTGCTGGCAGATCTATGGAGCTGAGGAAAGATGTGGCAACGTTTCTCTGTCCTTCGGGGCGAAAACACTTTTTCAGGACGAAAGACAATTTATCTACTTCGATTCTCAGGCATCTGCAAGTTCTTCTTGACCATATAATCCATCACCAGCTCTGACCTCCCACATCAAGGGGATCTACGGGGTCGCGGCCTCAAAAGGCTGCCAGCACTCATCGGAGACCCACACTTCCTGGCCACACACTAATTCACGCCTGCCTTCGGGAAGAAGGTACAGGAGCTGAAAATAACGTCCAGGTTCAGATAGTTAGTCCCCACAACATAAGGCTATTAAACACCACACAAAATAAAGTCTGAACTTCACAACGTTTGTTGCTCTTATTGCACTATATTTGTTCTTTTTAGTGTGTGTGTGTGTGTGGGGTGTGTTGCGCACACACTGAACATTTTTCCCTCGTTCATGTACTTAATCGTTTCGTACTGTGTTGTGCTTGCAGCAAGCTGGAATCTCTTTGTTCTATTTGGGACCATGACAATAAACGGCCTTGACTCTTATAAAAAATAAAGAATGTTATGGAAAGGGCATTTTGGTCCCACAATGCCACTGTGGTAGACGTGGAAGGGAAGATTACGGTCTAGGAAACAGGCCCTTCGGCCCATCAAGCCGCCTCCGAACAGCGATCACCCAGTCCATCAAACCTATCTACCGCACTAGGGACTATGATACATTTTTCCGAAAGACAAATTAACCTACAAATAAATCTTTGAGACTGTGAGAGCACCCGAGAATAGAGGACATAGGTGAGGAGTAGGGACCAATTTTTCGGCCTTCGAGCCGCACCGCCATTCACTGTGATCACGGCTGCTGATCATCCCAATCAGTACCCCGTCTGCCTTCTCCCATATCCCCTGAATCCGCTATCTTTGAGAGCCCTATCTAGCTCTCTCGTGTAACAGTATCAGAGACCGGCCTCCACCGCCTCTGAGCAGCGAATTCCAGAGAATTTTGTGTAGTTCTTGGTCACCCCATTGCAGGAAGGTTGTGGAGGCTTTGGATAGGAATGAGGAGGTTTACAGAATTATTTTCTGGATTAGAATTATTAGCCATCAGGAAGGAGAAGATAGATTAAATTTCTGGAGGTAACCAGCGGGTGTTTGCAGCATTTCAGGGGGAAGGAATAGGTGAGGTTTTTCGGGTCTAAGGACCCTTCTTCAGATTGAAGTGGGAGTGGGAGGAAGATGAAGGAAGGAGATGGAGACAATGGGATTGTGGGACGGAGAAGTGGATGGGGAGAGGAGACAATAGATAACAGGTGGCAGGGTATGCCATTCGGGCCTTCGAGTCTGCTCGCCATTTTCTGATCGTTCTGTGGTTCATGGCAGATCATCCCCAATCAGTACCCCCGATCATGCTCTCCAATATCCCCTGACTCCACTATTTTTAAGAGCCCTATCTAAACTTCTCTCATCAGAGAAACCTGCCTCCACCGCCCTACTGAGCAGCGAATTCACGACTCGCCCTCTCTGGATAAAAAAAGTGTTTCTAGTCTCGTTGTAAAAGCTTACTCCTTATTCATAAACTGTGGCCTGGTTCTAGACTCCCCCAACATCAGAACATGTTTCCTGCCTCTAGTGTGTCACAAGCCTTAACATTTCTTACGTTTCAATGAGAATTCCCTCTCATCCTTCAAACTCCAGAGTGTACAAGCCCAGACGCTCATTCTCTCAGGTATGACGTCACGGGGCCCCGCAAACCCTTTTAGGGGGAAATTTTCAAAACCCTTGTAAACCTGCATGCACTCCCTCAATAGCATGAATATGTCCTTCCTCAAAATTAGGGAAGGAGGGAGAAAGCAAGGACTAATGAGATTGGTGGTCAATGTTCATACCGCTGGAGTGTTAAATACCAAGCAAACTTCATATGAGGTGTGCTCTCCAATTTGTGCTGGGACTTCACCATGAGCCATGGAGGAGGCCCAGGACAGAAAGCGTTGGATTGGAATGGGAGCGTGGGGGTTTGATAGTGTAGAGCCACGGAGATCAGGTTAATGTGATCTGTGCAGCAATAAGGAGAGGTTTGGACTAGTTTTTGTTTAGTGTAGAGATAGGGACAGAAAGAAACGGCTCTTCGACCATGTGTCTACGCTTGACAGCGATCCCAACAACTATCCTACACACACCAGGGACATTTTGCAATGATACCAAGGTGATGTGTGACGAGGTGATAGATGGGTTTTAGAGCGAGGGGGATGTTGTCGACAGGGATTTTGGAAAGCACGAACAGGGTATGATTGGGGCTGATCAGCATGATCACATTAGAATGGCGGTGCTGGCTCGAAGGGCGAATGGCTACTCGCTGCACCCTATTGTCTTAGCATGCTGATCCAGAAGATTAAGATGCATTGGATTAACACGTGACTTGTGATATGGATTCAGAAGTGCCTTAGCTGATAGGAAGACAGAGGGTTGTGTTAGAAGGACGACATTCCGGCTGGGTTCTGTGGCTAGGGAGTTCACAGGGACTGTGTTCGGGCTGCGGCTGTTTGTGACAACATAACTGAATTGAATGACTCGATGGGCCGAATGGCGAATTCTGCATCTAGAGACTTTTAACATGAACTTAAGAAGGTGGCTTGGACTTTAACATTGATTGCAGTATTATGATCTCCAAGTTATAACAGTTGTTGGTTCCTTTATATTATGATTATTATAGTATTTTTAGATGTAGGAGGAACGTAGAATTAAACAGGCGTGGAAAGTGACTCGATGGGCAGAATATGGTTTGCAGAATGGTCTGTGTTTCCACACGTTGTGAGTCTGTGAATTCTCTGCTCGGAGGGCGGTTGGAAGGGCAGGTTCTTTGGATGCTTTCTAGAGAGAGAGCTAGATAGGGCTCTTAAAAACAGCGGGAGTCAGGGGTATGGGGGGAGGAGATCGGGTGAGAAGGCAAGAGGAACGGGGGAGGGGTAAATGGATTGGGGATGATCAGCCATGATTCACGTTGAATGGCGGTGCTGGCGCGAAGGAGCTGATTGGCCAACTCCTTGCACCTGTTGTGTTTTGTGTCTATTGAGAACTGAGCCTCGGCCTTCTTGTTCCGCAACGGCCAACATGCCCCATCTTCATTAGTCCACCCATACCACCATTATGAAAAAAACTATTGTCTCTTGTGTGTAGAATGGTGCTAGTGTACAGGATGACAGCAGGTCAGTGTGGACTCGATGGGCAGAAGGGCCTGTTTCTCTGCTGCATCTCCAAAGTCTACTTATCAATTCTATCAAATTACCTGTAATTATAAAATTAAGAAATTTGATTGGGAAACTACCCCACTTCCAGCAACAGCTTCTTTCTATAATTCTGGACGTGACTGAATTTAAAGATGCCATCGATGTATTTTGTGAGAATGTGCAATCATGATAGCATTCTGATACTGATTAGAACTTAAAATGAGCTTGATCTTGGTTATAGAGTGATACAGTGTGGAAACAGGCCCTTCGGCCCAATTTGCCCATACTGATCAACATGTCCTATCTACACAAGTCCCACCTGCCTGCGTTTGGTCCATATCCCTCTAAACATGTCCAATCCGAGTGTATAGACATACACTGCTTCTGAAATGCTGGGATAGTCCCAGCCTCAACTACCTCTGTCGCCTGCTTGTTCCATACACCCACCACCCTTTGTGTGGAAAAAGTTACCCCTCAGGTTCTCTGGATACTTTCAAGAGAGAGCTGGATAGGGCTCTTAAAGATGGTGGAGTCGGGGGATATGGGGAGAAGGCAGGCACTGATTGGGGATGATCAGCCATTATCACATTGAATGGCGGTGCTGGCTCGAAGGGCCAAATGGCCTACTCCTGCACCCATTGTCTATTGCCTATTAAATATTTTCCCCCGCCGCCCCCACCTTAAACCAATGTCCTCTGGTGCTCGATTCCCCTACTCTGAGCAAGAGACTGATCAATTCTTCTCACGATTTTGTACACCTCTCTAATATCACCCCTCATTCTCCTGCGCTCCAAGGAATAGAGTCCCAGCCTGCTCAACCTCTTAATGTTATTTTCAGTGTACTTGTTCCATTCTCCCCAGCTTAGTAAATTGCGAGATGATTAAACACTAATTAGTAATCATGCTTAGAATAATAACTGGAAGATTGTTACTACTCACAGGTGAAATCGATCTGGTTCAAGTAATCTGTACAAATGGTCTGTGGAAGATTTTAATTAGTTTAAATGACTTTTGTTTTCTCTGACATGCAGTTCACCTGAAGCGATATGAAAAACACATTCCGAGCCCCGTGATGGATCGATCCTCCTTGTCTTCCGTCTACTTGTCATTTTTGCTTATTATTGATCTCACATGCTGCCTGAGAAAGATCCGTGTGCAGTGAGGATCTGCAGTGAGGATCTGCACATGCTTGTTGAAGCAGAATATAGGCAGACACAGAGTGCTGGAGTGACTCAGCGGGTCAGGCAGCATCTGTGGAGAACATGGATAGGTGACGTTTCACAGAGTGCTGGAGTAACTCAGCGGGTCAGGCAGCATCTCTGGAGAACATGGATAGGTGACGTTTCGCAGAGTGCTGGAGTAACTCAGCGGGCCAGGCAGCATCTTTGGAGAACATGGATAGGTGACGTTTCACAGAGCACTGGAGTAGTTTAAAAGTGAGACTAAAAGTGAAAGCAGCTGTTGACTATTTGTCAATCAGTAGCACCTACTGCTCCAAGTCTATTTTTCTGCCAAATCCCATTCTCTCAAAATCTGCAGTTTTCTGCATGAATTTATCTTCAAATTCTAACACAAATCCTAAATATTTAGAATCCTCCACTTGTACATTTCTCCTTAAGCCTTAAACAGCTGACTCTGTATTCGGAGGCTTGGCTTCCAATTCTAAATGATGCAGCTTTAAGGAAAGTGGCGGCTATGTGTATCTACCTTGTCAAAACCTTCCTGTCTCAGTGGAGTTATTATCCCAAAGGCCAGTGAGTATAGACCAAGAACTCAAAGTGCAGGAGTAACTCCACGGGGCAGTTGGCATCTCTGGAGAACATGGATAAGTGACGTTTCGGGTCGATACCCTTCTCAAACTGTGAGTCAGAGGAAAGGCAAATGAGACATAGACGGTGATACAGTGATATATAAAACAAATGGATGAAAGATATGCAAAAAATTAAATATGATAAAGGAGATAGACCATTGTCAGCTGTGGGCCAGGTGAGAATGAGTTACAGATAGTGAAGATGGTTGTGAACGATTGCAGCAGGATCTGGATCGATTGGCCAGGTGGGCGGAGGAATGGTTGATGGAATTTAATACAGAGAAGTGGGAGGTGCATTGTGGACATCGAACAAGGGCAGGACCTACACAGTGAATGGTCGGCCTCTGGGTAGTGTTGTACAACAGAGGGATCTAGGAGTACAGGTGCATGGTTCCTTGAAGGTGAAGTCACAGGTGAATAAGGTGGTCAAAAAAGCTTTTGGCACTTTGACCTTCATCAGTCAGAGTATTGAGTATAGCTGCTCCTCGACGTATAATGGGGTTACTTGGATACACTAGAGACAGGAAACATGTTCCCGATGTTGGGGAAGTCCAGAACCAGGGGCCACAGTTTAAGAATAAGGGGTAAGCCATTTAGAACGGAGACGAGGAAACACGTTTTCTCACAGAGTTGTGGGTCTGTGGAATTCTCTGCCTCAGAGGGCGGTGGAGGCCAGTTCCCTGGATGCTTTCAAGAGAGAGCTAGATAGGGCTCTTAAAGATAGCGGAGTCAGGGGATATGGGGAGAAGGCAGGAACGGGGTACTGATTGGGGATGATCAGCCATGATCACATTGAATGGCCTACTCCTGCGTCTATTGTCTATTGTTCGTTAAACCTACCGTAAGTTGAAAATATCGTAAGTCAAAATACAATGTGATCACGTGACCGGAAGTGACTGCGGTTGCCAAGCGTTTTACGCCATCGTAATGTCGAGATATCGCAAGTCGATGCATCATAAACTGGGGAGCATCTGTATAGAAGTTGGGAGTTCATGTTAGACAATGGCCCGCTCCTGCACCTATTGTCTATTGTCTATTGGAGATTGCTGTTAGGTTTGTCATTGTCGAGTGCGGCAAGCTGCAGTGAAGGGCGGTAAACTCAAGTAGAATGGGAAGAGAGAAAAATAACTCGCAGAGAGCAATGATTTGTTTTTCAGCATTTTCGGATTGTAATTCCAGAGATATGAATATGTATGTGGTCACCACGCTGTGTTTAATTTAAAAATACTAGCCCCGCACATCTCCTTTAATCTTTGCCCCTCTCACCTTAAATCTATGCACTGTGCAGCTTGCCTTTTCCATTCCGGGGAAAATGTTTAGCCCCTAACTACTTCAGAAACACTTTAATTGTATAGATTGGAGATACAGCGTGGAAACAGGCCCCTCAGCCCTCCGAGCCCGTGCCGACCTGCGATCCCCGCACACTAACCATATAACCATATAACAATTACAGCACGGAAACAGGCCCTCTCGGTCCTTCCAGTCCGTGCCGACCATTTGTTTTCCCCTAGTCCCATCTACCTGCACTCAGACCATACCCCTCCATTCCCTTCACGTCCATATACCTATCCACTTTACTTTTTAAATGTTAAAATTCGATCCTGCCTCCACCACTTCTGCTGGAAGCTCATTCCACACAGCCACCACCCTCTGAGTAAAGAAGTTCCCCCTCACGTTACCCCAAAACTTCTGTCCCTTAATTCTCATGTCATGCCCTCTTGTTTGAATCTTCCCTACCCTCAATGGGAAAAGCTTATCCACGTCAACTCTGTCTATCCCTTTCATCATTTTAAATACCTCAATCAAGTCCCCCTTAACCTTCTGCGCTCCAACGAATAAAGACCTAACTTGTTCAACCTTTCTCTGTAACATAGTTGCTGGAGCCCTGGCAACATTCTAGTAAATCTCCTCTGTACTCTCTCTATTTTGTTGACATCCTTCCTATAACTAGGCGACCAAAATTTGTACACCATACTCCAGAATTGGTCTTACCAATGCCTTGTACAATTTTAACATACTTCCCTACTCCTATATTCAATGCTCTGATTTATAAAGGCCAGCACACCAAAGGCTTTCTTTACCACCCTATCTACATGCGATTCCACCTTCAGGGAAACTATGCACAGTTATTCCTAGATCCCTCTGTTCCACAGCATTCCTCAATTCCCTACCATTTACCATGTACGTCCTATTTTGATTTGTCCTGCCAAGATGTAGCACTTCACACTTATCAGCATTAAACTCCATCTGCCATCTTTCAGCCCACTTTTCCAAATGGCCCAAATCTCTCTGTAGACTTTGAGAATCTACTTCATTATCCACAATACCACCTATCTTAGTATCATCTGCATACTTACTTATCCAATTTTCCACCCCATCATCCAGATCATTGATGTACATGACAAACAACAGTGGACCCAACACAGATCCCTGAGGCACCCCACTGGTCACCGGCTTCAACCTGACAAACAGCATCCACCATTACTCTCTGACATCTCCCATTCAGCCACTGTTGAATCCATCTTGCTACTCCGCCATTAACACCCAAAAGATTGAACCTTCTGAACCAACCTTCCATGGGGAACCTTGTCAAAGGCCTTACTGAAATCCATTAGACAACATCCACTGCTTTACCCTCATCAATTTCCCTAGTTACCGCTTCAAAAAATTCAAGAAGGTTTGTCAAACCATGACCTCCAGGCACAAATCCATGTTGGACTGTTCCTGATCAGACCCTGTTTATCCAGATGCTTATATATATTATCTCTAAGTATCCTTTCCATTAAATTTGCCCACCACTGACGTCAAACTAATAGGTCTATAATTGCTAGGTTTATTCTTTGAACCCTTTTTAAACAATGGAACAACATGGCTAGTATGCCAATCCTCCGGCACTATTCCCGTTTCTAATGACATTTGAAATTTTATGTCTTAGCTCCTGCTTTTTCTACACTAACTTCCCTCAATGTCCTAGGGAATATCCTGTCAGGACCTGGAGACTTATCCACTTTTATATTTTTCAAAAGTGTCAGTACTTCCTCCTCTTTGAATCTCATAGTTTCCATAGCTACTCTACTTTTTTCCCTTACCTTACATAGTTCATATCCTTCTCCTTGGTGAATACCGAGAAAAGAAATTGTTCAATATCTCCCCCATCTCTTTTGGCTCTGCAGATAGCTGTCCATTCTGGTTCTCTAATGGTCCAATTTTAATCCCTCGTTATCTTTTGCTATTAATATAGCTGTTGAAACCCTTTGGATTTACTTTCACCTTTCTTGCCAAAGCAACCTCATATCTTCTTTTAGCCTTCCTAATTTCTTTCTTAAGATTCTTTTTACATTCTTTATACTCCTCTAGCACCTCATTTACTCCTTGCCTCCTATAATTATTGTAGATATCTCTCTTTTTTTCGAAACAAGTGTCTAATTTCCCTTGAAAACCATGGCTCTTTCCAATTTTTACTATAACACTATCCTACATGCACTAGGGACGGTTTACATTTATACAAAGCAAATTAACCTAGAAACCGGCACATCTTTGGAGTGTGGGAGGAAACCGGAACACCTGGAGAAAACCCACCCAGGTGACGGGGGCGAACGTACAAACTCGCGTTTGTGGTGTTCTTCTTGCGTTTGAGGCAGCAGAGGTTATGTAACGGCCTCCAGGTGTTGTCGCCAGTTCGATGTGCTGTTGTCGAGGGCCGTGAGGTCTACCCCTCCACCGGGGGGGGGGGGGGGGCGGAGGATAGCGCAGTTGAAAATGAAGGGCTGCTGCGCTGTTTGCCGGTCTGCTCCACACACGCAGGCTGCTGACAAACGCAGACCCACAGCGATGCATGTTGGCGTTGAACCGTCGACCCATATGGAGCGGGTTCAGGGCGGCCCACTCATTGCGGGGGGGGGGGGGGGCAGGTCCTGCAGGTGCATTAAGCGGTGCAAAACCGAAACAGCCCGCCTTGCCCATGCTGGCTCACTGGGATAGTTCTATTTAACCCTCTAACCCCTTCCCACAATTCCCATTGTTTTAGTTTAGTTTATTGTCACGTGTACCGAGGTACAGTGAAAAGCTTTTGTTGCGTGCTAACCAGTCAGCGGAAAGACAATACATGATTGCAATCGAGCCGTTCACAGTGTCAACTTTCCCACTAATCCAGGCAGCGTTCTGTTAGACCTCCTCTGACCCCATTCCAAAGCTTCCCACAGAGTTTAGTTTGGAGATACAGCACAGAAACAGGCCCTTCAGCCCATCAGGTCTGCACCTACCAGCGATCCCTGCACATTAACGCTATCATACACACACTAGGGACAATTTTTCCAGAAGCCGATTAACCTACAAACCTGTACGTCTTTGGGGTGTGGGAGGAAACCGGAGCGCCCGGAGAAACCCACGCAGGTCACGGGGAGAACGTACAAACTCCGTACAGACAGCACCCGTAGTCCGGATGGAACCCGTGTCTCTGGCGCTGTGAGGCAGCAACTCTACCGCTGCGCCACCTAGTTAGATATAATATTGTTGGAAAAGATAATTTTAGCAGAAGGCAATATAGTTTATGTAAACTGCTGAATACCTTGTCATTTACTTGAATTCTGTTAGCCTTCTAACACATGCATACATAAATCACCATCACAGCAGCGATACTGCCAATACAAGCATTTATTGTCAATGAGAACACTATCCGGCAATCTCCTGCTGATGTTGTAGAGACGATGCATTTGCATGAAAGAAGAGCTGTATTCACTAGCACGTCAGCGAGATCTGCTCCTCATCGAGGGAGATTTGCTCCTTAACGGCCTGTCCCTAGGCAGTGACTAGTGGGGCACCGCAAGGCTCAGTGCTGGGACACCAGCTATTTACAATATATATTAATGATTTGGACGAGGGAATTAAATGCAACATCTACAAGTTTGCGGAGGTTATCCACTTTGGCGGTAAAAACATGAAAGTAGACTATTATCTGAATGGTGACCGATTAGGAAAAGGGGAGATGCAGCGAGACCTCGGTGTCATGGTACACCAGTCATTGAAAGTAGGCATGCAGGTGCAGCAGGCTGTGAAGAAAGCAAATGGTATGTTGGCATTCATAGCAAAAAGATTTGAGTACAAGAGCAGGGAGGTTCTACTGCAGTTGTACAGGGCCTTGATGAGACCACACCTGGAGTATTGCGTACAGTTTTGGTCTCCTAACCTGAGGAAAGACATTCTTGCCAGAGAGGGAGTACAGAGAAGGTTCACCAAACTCATTCCTGGGATGTCAGGACTTCCATATGAAGAAAGACTGGATAGACTCGCACTCGCTAGAATTTAGAAGAGATTGAGGGGGTATCTTATAGAAACGTACAAAATTCTTAAGGGGTTAGACAGGATAGATACAGGAAGATTGTTCCTGATGTTGGGGAAGTCCAGAACAAGGGGTCACAGTTTAAGGATAAGGGGGAAGTCTTTTAGGACTGAGATGAGAATTTTTTTTTTCACACACAGAGTGGTGAGTCTCTGGAATCCTCTGCCACAGAAGGTAGATGAGGCCAGTTCATAGGCTATATTTAATAGGTAGTTGGATGTGGCCCTTGTGGCTGAAGAGATCAGGGGGTATGGAGAGAAGGCAGGTACAGGATACTGAGTTGGATGATCAGCCATGATCATATTGAATGGCGGTGCAGGCTCAAAGGGCCGAATGGCCTGCTCCTGCACCTATTTTCTATGTTTCTATGTTTCTATGTCCCAATTGATGATTTTTTTCAGCGACTGCTGGCATCATTGACTGACGTATTGGGTCACCGAAAGATATGTGGCTTGATGGCATATGACACTCGGTGTTTTTTCAAGTGTGGCAATATTTTTTGTCGCCGTTGGATTTTGAAATGTTCAGAATCTGTTGGCGACCCTGATATGATGCCGGCTGTCGGCGAAAAAAATCGCCAAAAGGGACAGGCCCTTAAGCAGCAAGAACAAACTGCAACACAATTTATGCAAACTAGTTTAGTTTATTGTCACGTGCGTCGAAGTACAGGAATAAGCTTTTGTTGCGCGCTAACCAGTCAGCCGAATTACAATGCATGATCTACTTAAACTAGATCGGTTGGGGGGAGGGACTCAATTAGGGAAGGCAAGTAGTCCGTTTGTGAGGCAGGAGGCAGAGAAGAGAAGCAGTCAGACGCAACACGTAGGGAGGAAAGAAGAAAAAAATAACAAACGGAGAATAAGAAGTGGAGGGTTTCTTAAATGTGGGAGCAGAGAGACAGAGGGGTGTAAAATGAGGATAGGAGCAATAGGTAGCGAGGTGCAAAGTGGCAGGAAAACAAATCCAGGGCAAAAATCTAAAAGGGCCACTTTCCAACATAATTGTAAAAGGGCCAAGAGTGTTGTAAAAACAAGCCTGAAGGCTTTGTGTCTCAATGCGAGGAGCATTCGTAATAAGGTGGATGAGTTGAATGTGCAGATAGCTATTAACAATTATGATATATTTGGGATCACGGAGACATGGCTCCAGGGTGACCAAGGCTGGGTGCTGAACATCCAGGGATATTCAATATTCAGGAAGGATAGACAGAGAGGAAAAGGAGGTGGGGTAGCATTGCTGGTTAGAGAGGAGATTAACGAAATAGAAAGGAATTACATTAGCTTGGAGGATGTGGAATCGATATGGGTGGAGCTGCGAAACACTAAGGGGCAGAAAACGCTAGTGGGTGTTGTGTACAGGCCACTAACAGTAGTAAGTGGAGTTGGGGATGGCATCAAACTGGAAATTAGAAATGCGTGCAACGAAGGTAAAACCATTATAATGGGTGACTTCAATCTACATTGGGTGAATCAAATTGGTTGGGGTGCTGAGGAAGAAGATTTCTTGGAATGTATGCGGGATAGTTTTTCTAAACCAACATGTGGAGGAACCAACGAGAGAGCAGGTTATTCTAGACTGGATATTGAGTAATGAGGAAGGGTTAGTTAGCAGCCTTGTTGTACGTGGCCCCTTGGGCAAGAGTGACCATAATATGGTTGAGTTCTTCATTAGGATGGAGAGTGACATTGTTAATTCAGAAACACGGTCCTGAACTTAAAGAAAGGTAACTTTGAGGGTATGAGACGTGAATTGGCCAAGATGGACTGGCAATTGATTCTTGAAGGGGTTTGACGGTGGAATATGCAATGGAGGGCATTTAAAGACTGCATGGATGAACTACAACAATTGTTCATCCCATTATGGCAAAAGAATAAATCAGGGAAGGTGGTGCATCGTGGATAACGAGGGAATCAGGGATAGTAATCAAAGCAAAAGATAAAGCGTACGCAAATTATGCCGGAGAAAAAGCAGCCTACCAGAGGACTGGGAGAAATTTCAGAGACCAACAGAGGTAGGACAAAGGACTTAATTAGGAAAGGGAAAATGGAGTATGAAAGGAAACTGGCAGAAACATAAAAACTGACTGCAAAAGTTTTTATTAACTTAGTGGTTCTGTCTTTCACTAAGGAAGACATAAATAATTTGCCGGAAATGGCAGGGAATCGCGGGTCAAATGAGATGGAGGAAATGAGTGAAATCCAGATTAGCCGGAAGTGGTGTTGGGTAAATTGAGTGGATTAAAGGCCGATAAATCCCCAGGGCCAGATAGGCTGCCATCCCAGGGTACTTAAGGAAGTAGCCCAGAAATAGCAGATGCTTAGTGATATTTTTTTTAGAAACTCTTTAGATTCTGGAGTAGTTCCTGAGGATTGGAGGGTAGCTAATGTAACCCCACTTTTTAAAAAGGAGGGAGAGAGAATACGAGGAATTACAGACAAGTTAGTCTAACATCGGTAGAGGGGAAAACTGCTAGTCAATTATTAAAGATGGGGTAGCAGCGCATTTGGAAAAGTGGTGAAATCATTGGGACAAAGTCAGCATGGATTTACGAAGGGTAAATCATGTCTGACGAATTTATTGAATTTTTGAGGATGTAACTAGTGGAGTGGATGGTAAGGGAGAAGCAGTGGATGTTGTTGTATCTGGACGTTCAGAAGGCTTCGACAAGGTCCCACACAAGAGATTGGTATACAAACTTAAAGCACACGGTATGGTGGTTCAGTATTGATGTGGATAGGAACTGGCTGGCAGACAGGAAGCAAAGAGTAGGATGTGAACGGGTCCTTTTCAGGATGGCAGACAGTGACTAGTGGGGTGCCGGCAAGGCTCAGTGCTGGGACCCCAGCTATTTTTTACAATATATATTAATGATTTTGGATGAGGGAATTAAATGCAACATCTCGAAGTTTGCCGATGACACGAAGCTGGGGGGCAGTGTTAGCTGTGAGGAGGATGCTAGGAGGCTGCAGGATGACTTGGATAGATGGGTGAGTGGGCAAATGCATGGCAGATGCAGTATAATGTGGATAAATGTGAGGTTATCCACTTTGGTGGCAAAAACAGGAAAGGTAGACTATTATTTGAGTAGTGACCGGATTAGGAAACGGGGCTATGAGCGGAAGACCGTGGGTGTCATGGTACACCAGTCATTGAAAGTAGGCATGCAGGTGCAGCAGGGTGTGAAGAAAGCGAATGGTTATGTTAACATTCATAGCAAAAGGATTTGAGTACAAGAGCAGGGAGGTTCTACTGCTGTTGTACAGGGTCTTGGTGAGGCCACACCTGGAATAATTGGTACAGTTTTGGTCTCCTAATCTGAGGAAAGACATTCTTGCCATAGAGGGAGTACAGAGAAGGTTCACCAGACTGATTTGTTCCTGGATGGCACGACTTCCATATGAAGAACGACTGGATAGACTTGGCTTGTACTCGCTGGAATTTAGAAGATTGAGGGGTGATCTCATTAGAGACTTACAAAAATTCTTAAGGGGTTGGACAGGCTAGATGCAGGAAGATTGTTCCCGATGTTGGGGAAGTCCAGGACAAGGCGTCACGTCAGTTTAAGGATAAAGGGGGGGAAGTCTTTTATGACCGAGATGAGAAAATCATTTTTCACACAGAGAGTGGTGAATCTGTGGAATTCTCTGCCACAGAAGGTAGTTGAGGCCAGTTCATTGGCCATATTTAAGAGGGAGTTGGATGTGCCCTTGTGGCTGAAGGGATCAGGGGGTATGGAGAGAAGGCAGGTACAGGATGCTGAGTTGGATGATCAGCCATGATCATATTGAATGGCGGTGCAGGCTCGAAGGGCCGAATGGCCTACTCCTGCACCTAATTTCTATGTTTCTATGTTTCTATGATTACAGTCGAGCCATTTGCAGTGCACAGATCCATGAGAAGGGAATAATGTTTAGTGCAAGGTAAATTCCGATCAAGGATAGTCCGAGGGTCTCCGATGAGGTAGATAGTAGTTCAGCGCTGCTCTCTGGTTGTGGTAGGATGGTTCAGTTGCCTGATAACAGCTGGGAAGAAACTGTCCCTGAATCTGGAGGTGTGCGTTTTCACACTTCGTTACTTCTCTACCCGACAGGAGAATGGCATGTTGGCCTTCACAACAAGAGGATTCGAGTATAGGAGCAAATAGGTCCTTCTGCAGTTGTACAGGGCCCTAGGGAGACCACACCTGGAGTATTGTGTGCAGTTTTGGTCTCCAATGTTGAGGAAGGACATTCTTGCTATTGAGGGAGTGCAGCATAGGTTCACAAGGTTAATTCCCGGGATGGCGGGACTGTCATATGTTGATAGAATGTAGCGGCTGGGCTTGTACACTCTGGAGCTTAGAAGGATGAGAGAGGGTCTTATAGAAACATTTAAGATCATTAAGGTAGACAAAAGTGCTGGAGAAACTCAACGGGTGCAACAGCATCTATGGAGCGAAGGAAATGGGCAATGTTTTGGGCCGAAACCCTTCTTCAGACTGACTAAGATTATTAAGGGTTTGGACACGCTAGAGGCAGGAAACATGTTCCCGATGTTGGGGGAGTTCAGAACCAGGGGCCACAGTTTAAGAATAAGGTGTAATCCATTTTGAATGGCGATGTGGAAACATCTCGAAAAACGTTGCCTATTTCCTTCGCTCCATAGATGCTGCCGCACCCGCTGAGTTTCTCCAGCACTTTTGTCTACCTTTGATTTTCCAGCATCTGCAGTTCCTTCTTAAACAGATTGTAATCATGTATTGTCTTTCCGCTGACTGGTTAGCACGCAACAAAAGCTTTTCACTGTACCTCGGTACACGTGACAATAAACTAAACTGAAATGCCCATGTGACATGTAAGCATAAAGATATTATTTCTGTTACTTTGGTAACTTGAATATGATTCACCATGTCACTGTCAAATCTTGCATTGGGAGTTAACCAGCTAATAAATAATACTGTGTGTATATGTGGCGCATATTTGTTTCATTTCATTGAAGTGCTTTCTTGCACGCTACTGCGATTATTACTTTAGCGGTGAATTTCAAGTGTTAAATTGCAATTGTAGTGGACTATTTATGCTGCAATGTGTCTGTAAGAATTACAGTATTAATTCTCTCAGATGCATCAAAGGCACTCGACTGTCAAATTACTTTGTTGCCTTATTGACAATAAATCTCTCAGTGTTACAAAATATCAAACATCTGTTCAGATTCCTCTTCATCCCTGCAATCTTTTAAAACCCCGTTCTAAAACGTGTTGCAGAAAGTGCTGGAGTAACTCAGCGGGTCAGGCAGCATCTGTGGAGAACATGGATAGGTGACGTTTCACAGAGTGCTGGAGTAACTCAGCAGGTCAGGCAGCATCTGTGGAGAACATGGATAGGTGACGTTTCACAGAGTGCTGGAGTAACTCAGCAGGTCAGGCAGCATCTGTGGAGAACATGGATAGGTGACGTTTCACAGAGTGCTGTAGCGGGTTACTCACTGAGTTACTCCGGCATTCTGTGGCTCTTTGGTCCTACTTGCCCACACTGGCCAACATGTCCCATCTACGCTAGACCTATCTGCCTGCGTTTGGCGCATATCCCTCCAATCCTATCCTATCCATGCACCTGCATCACCAACATTTTTTGATTTACTGAAGAAAATAGCTCTTCTGGCACCAGCAGTGTGAATAATCCATTTGAAATCGATGCTGCCTGACCTGTTTTTGTTCAGTTTCAGTTTAGTTTATTGTCACGTGTACCGAGGTACAGTGTGCTAACCAGTCAGCAGAAGGACTGTACATGAAGATGCAATGGGTTTCAACACCCAAGAAAGTGTCATCCTCATAAATACCAAACGGCCACTTCCTCTTCTCCCCTCTCCCATCGGGCAAGAGGTACAGAAGTGTGAACACGCACACCTCCAGCAAAAAACATTTCACTGTATCCTCTCTACATGTGACAACAAACTAATCTATTTAATCATGGTCCGTCTAATTGAACTGATTGTATGCCTCGTGTCACCTTGCCCTCCGCTAAAAATTGACCATTTTACATCTCCCTATCATCGTCCGCTTTAATCTCTCCTCTTCACACCATGCCCTTCGATATCTCTAGTCTCCTTCTCCCCTGACTCTCAGTCTGAAGAAGGGTCTCAAACCCGAAACATCACCCACTTCTTCCCTTTAGAGATGCTGCCTGTCCCGCTGAGTTACTCCTGCATTTTGTGTCTATCTTCGGTGTAAACCAGCACCTGCAGTTCCTTCCTACACAATACTAATTGTTGCTCCACTTTCATCGCTGAGCAGTTTCTTCCCAGCGTATATGCAAACTGAATCATCCTACACACCAGGGAGCAGTGTGAACTATTATCACCTCACCTCCGGACTATTTTTTGCTTGGGGCAGTTTACACCGCAGCGCTATGAAATGGACTTCTCCCAATTCATGTAGTCTTCCTTTCTCCCTCCTTCCCCTCCCTTCCAGCTTCTCCCACTGCCCGCTGTCTCCACCTCTCATTTTTTCTTTCCTCTTCCCCCACATCCCCACATTAGTCGAAGAAGGGTCTGACCAGAACCTTTTCTTTCACTCCACAGATGCTGCCTCACCCAGCTGAGTTTCTCCAACATTTCTGTCTACCTCAGACTATCCTTGATCAGACTTTGCTGGTTTACCTTGCCACTTAAATGTTATTCCCTTTATCATGTATTGTTACACCGTGAACGGCTCGATTGTATCATGTTATGTCTTTCCGTCTCCTGACTGGTTCGCAGCAACAAAAGCTGTTCACTGTACCTCGGTACCACGTGACAATAAAAATAAAACAGGAACTAATCTCTTGTGTCGGTTCAGGAAATGAAATAAATTAACCATCTGTGACGTTGTGTGCTCTTATGTTTAAACAGGCGGGATTATCTACAGAATTGCATTGGCATGGCGTTTCTAATATAACTGGTTTTACAAAGTGCCCAATTTTGATCAGCTTTTGTGCTGAATACCTCTTAATCATCTGCTCCATCTGGACAAATAACAGCATTGTATTTGCAGTGTTAGTGATTAGCAGTCAGACCGACTGGACAGCATTGCCGGTTAGTGACTCAAGATGCTGACAGTACTGGAGTAACTCAGCGCGGGTCAGGCAGCCATCTGTGGGAGAACATGGATAGTGCCGTTTCACAGCGTGGCTGGAGTAACTCAGCGGGGTCAGGCAGCATCTGTGGAGAACATGGATAGGTTACGTTTCACAGAAGTGCTGGATGTAACTCAGCGTGTTCAGGGCAGCATCTGTGAGGAGAACAGGATAGGTGACGTTTTCACAGAGCTGCTGGAGTTAATCGCAGGTCGCCCATGGATCACATTGAATGGCGGTTGCTGGCTCGAAGGGCCGAAAGGCTTAATCCCGTTACATATTGTCTCTTGTCTATCTTTTAGAGAACATTATCACTCTAAAGGGTCACCAATGTGGTAGATAGTAGTCAGCACTGCTCTTTGGTTTGTGGGTAGGATGGTTTCAGTTGCCTGATAACAGTTGGGAAGAAAACTGTCCCTGAATCTGGAGGCTGTGCGTTTACCACACTTCGGTACCTCTTGCCCGATGGGGAGGAGGGGAAGAAGAGGGAGTGGCGGGGTGCGACTGGTCCTTGATGATTTTATGCCTGGTGGCCTGGCCCGAATGGCAGGTGAGGTGTTAGATGGAGTCAATGGAGGGAGGTTGGTTTGGGTGACGGACTGGGCTGTGTCCAAAATTCGCTGCAAAATTCTTGCGTTTGGATTAGTCGACCAAAGCACCGCACTCAACTGCGCCTCTAGGTGCATGTGACAATAAAATATCATTGACTCACA
>CM069133.1:2540262-2745308 GCA_035221665.1 Okamejei kenojei
ACAATAGAAGATAGAAAAGAATCATCCCCTGCCAATCAAGTGGCCTATTAGCTATCACAGCGTGTAGAAGTGATTATGGTCATGGTAACTACTTGTTTACATGTGGAATAACAAACAGATCCCATGATCAGCAAATGAAAGAAATTTATGCAGATGATTTATTAATGCAAATATTGCAGCAATTTTATGCCATAAGTGCCCCCTGTTTGATTTTTGGCAGCAGTTACTCGTGAAGATGGATTTGTACACGTTAGCAGATTTAATTTTGTTCATTGCTGCTGAGGAGCAAAGACTTCAAGGTTGAATTATTACAAAAAACCCCACGGCGGCATAGAGAATACCGCATGAAACAGCCCTTCACCCAACTTGCTCCACCTGCCTGCGTTTGCCCGTATCCCTCCCAAACCGATCCTATCGCACAATAACACAATTGGCTGAGTAACCAAACGGACAGGCCAGCATTCCTCTGGAGAAAGGATAGGTGACGTATCGTCAAACATGAAGACTGATAGAGACTGGGCAGGTGTAGGTGTGAGGAGAGCTAAGCTGCAAGTTCTTGTTAGGCTGGTTGATGGCAATGCATCATATGCATTATAAAATGTGATAAATTGAGTTATCCACTTTGTGCAAAAAAACAAAAGTAGACATTATCTGACAATGGTGCTGATTAGAAAAGGAGGAGAGGCAACGAGACTGGAGTCATGGTACACCAGTCCCTTTAAAGTAGGCAATCAGGGGCGAGCAGCAGGTGAAGGAAAGCGAATGATTTAGCATTCACAGCAAAAGGATTTGAGTACAAAAGCATGAGGTTCTACAACAGTTGTGCAGGTTTTGTTGAGAACCACACCTGATGATTGTTACAGTTTTGGTCTTCCATTCTGAGAAAAAACATACTTGCCATAAAGGGGGTAAACCTGAGAAGTCCACCAAATACTTGATTCCCTGGGATTCAGACTTTCATATGAGAAAAGGGATAGACGCGCTTGACTCCGAAATTTTAGAAAGATTGGGGAAGTGGGGTATCTTAGTAGAAAGATATTCAAATTCTTAAGGGGGTGAAAGGCTAGATGCGCAGAAGATGTTCCGTATGTTGGGTGGTCCAAACAAGGTCCCAGTTTAAGATTAGGGAGAATTCCATTTCGGACCGAGATGATGAAAATATTTTCACACACACGACAAGTGGTGAGTCTCAGGAAATTCTCGCCACAGAAGTAGTTGACGCCATGTGCTCGCTATATTTGTGGCCATGTGCTAAAGATCAGGGGGTACGGAGTGAAGGCATTACAGAATACTGAGTCTTTGAATGAACACCGATAGATCTGATTGTAATGACGGTGCACGCTCAAAGGGCCGAATGGCCTACTCCTGCCAATGATTTTCTTGTTTCTGCCTCTGACCGAAACATCAGTTTTTGGTTATAAATGATTAATGTCCGCCAGTGTTTATAGGATAGCGTCAGTGTGTGGACCCCCTGGTCGAGCGGCCTCGGTGGGCTGAAGGCCTGTTTCCGCGCTGTACTCTAAAATAATACTGTTGAAACGTAAGACGCCTAATGGTGGACCAACCACAGACAATGTCGAGATGAAACAATAGGCCAGATGGAGAAGTAAAGAACCATATCAAGACAACTGCCTGTCCCTGGAATGTCAACACCATGAAGGTCAGGCCATTGGCTTCAGGAACCTGGTGCATGTAGGTTTCGTATCAGTCACACTGAAGGTGCCAAGCTTGGCGTTCCACAGTTGTTGTGTGCTGCACATCCTAAAAGTGTAGATCCAACGATAGAACATCCGGGGGGCCAGGACAGCAACAGTTATTGGGTGATGGCTTTGGGAATGCCCTCAGGGCACGCATAGCCACGATGTTGGATGGTCCACTGGTCTGGATTCCACAGTCCAGAGCAGGCTGCTGTCCTACCGCCGCCCGCTCATTGCAAAGTTATGCGTTCTTGCAAGGGTCGCGGATTCTGTTCAGGGTCGCCAATGCTTGCGATGGAGGTCAAAAAAAAACCCGCGACGGTTTTTCACTGGTGGCTCTGTACCGACCCTCCGTTTTCGTGGTAGGCATCTTTCCCACTCTCGTCGTTGCGATCAAAGTCTTCCAGAGATTTTAACTGGAGACCAGAAGGTTTGCAGTACTTCAGGCGCATGTTGGGCAATTAGTTCAATTGAGCTGTGGGAAGGTTCAGGGTATCTTCTTGGTGCACCAATCTTCAACATGATAACACAAAGTTGAGGCTAACCAACGTCAAACGCCACAACTTTGGAGAAAAAGGGCACGGTTAATTTTTTGTCGAGAACGCCCTTCTTCAGATGTCAGCGACTCAAACATCAAACTATTTCTTTTCTCCAGAGACGCTCGCTGAGCCCTCGTGAGTTGCTCCAGCAGCTCTGCTCGATCTGCGGTGTTACAACCGCACGTGCATTCCTTCTCCACTTCCGTTTCACCTTGGTCTGCTCAAGTGAGAGGACTCCTACTTCACTAGTTTTCCCACAACCACCCCACGAACAGGACGTGTAAGGCCCAATCGGCAGGACCAGATCATGTGAAAGATTTCCGCAACTGTCTTTGCCGGGCTGAACTCGCAATGTTGTTTGTTATATTCAAAGTTTATTGACAGAGATAATCCCATGGGCTTTGCCCGACCACCTTATCAACTCAAGCTGAAAATACACCATGTCCAGAATGTCACACACCAGTCCCCTCTTCGCCCGTTCTCACACAAAAGACTCCAAATTAATTACGCCCTTTGCGCAAAGTCGTCCCAAAATGCTAATAATTATTTCATCTGTTGGCAAACCTGCTCCACTTGCCCACAACTTCCAATAACCTATCCTCTCTCACACATGTGTTTTTGGCTGGTGGCCCTGCCCAGTCAGCTGCCACAGACCATGCCGCCTTGTAACCATTCCAATCCTCCGCCTCTTGCCAAGCATCGTCCAGGAGCCAAACTTTTTTTCTTGATTTAAAGCCCTGTTCACGGTACAGTTATTTCCAAGAAGCTCTCCCAGAAAAGTTTGCCTGATTCGAACTCCAGAATTATGGTAAGGCCGCGTCGTCGTACTCGGCGGGGCTCTCGTGAACATTTTAATGCATCAACTTGAAAAATCTTCACGAGTCTTCCCGTGCTTACCTCCATAAACGGGTCTTCCCGATTACCTGCCGTACATGACAGCCGCTATACTCCCACGCTCCAGCGTAACCCGCTTACGATTCATTCCCTTGCGTTACCGACGAGTTTGATTTTTTTAAACCGGGACAGCTCGTGGAATAACACTAACAGTGGACAGAGCTAGTTTCTTTCACAGCACCTCTAACCTAACGACTTGTCACAAACCCCGGTCAATCCTTATTCTCCGCCGACCCCTATGGCAGAAGTAAAGAGAGCTTGAAAGCGCGCACCACCAGAAACCCTCAGAACAGCTTCCTTCCCTCTGTTATTCCAAGGCGCCTTCTTAAACTCTATTCAATTAGTGGTGAGCAAAGGGAAATACACAGAGAGTGCAGAATTTATTTTTCTCACATTGTAGCAGCATCATTCCACAACAAGCCATTGTCCGCAATGGGTAGAGGTGAATGCGACAGTACCCTAGCTTGATGACGCCGTTCAGGGAACCTGATAACAGAGGGATAGAAGCTGCTCCAGATCTGGTGTGCGCGCTTTTCACAGACCTGAGAAAGAATGACCGGTGGACAAGTCTTTGTTAGAATAGCTTTTTGTGGGAAGATACTCTGGTTTACAATGGAAAGATCGACCAAAATGCGGAGTAACTCCGCAGGTACCAACAGCATCTTTGGGACAACATATAAGGTGACAACTCTTCACAAGTCTGGAGTAACTCAGCCGGGCAGGCACAACCTGTGGAGAAAATGATAAGGCGTACTGTTTCACAAAGGATCTGTAGTAACCCAGCGGGTCAGGCAAAGCCTGCCTGTGGATAGAAAATAAATGATTCGTTTCAGTCGAGACCGCTTCCTTCACAACCGAAACCTCCAAATTTCCCTTCTCAATCCAGAATGGCCTGCCTTCCCGCTAGATTACTCAGCAATATGTTGCTTTCTCTTTGGATGTAAACCACAGCATCTACGAGTTCATTCCTACACAATGACGATCAGCTAGCCATGGTAGAGATGCCTATAACAGACGGGCATAAATCTTTGTTTTACCTGCGACCCATGATCAATATTGGTATAGTTTGTGATGTATGTGATATAATTAGCATATGTTATGTCGTTTCGAGGAGCACATCGCGTGGGGGAAGCCTCAAAGGCGTCGTCCCCTGGAATAAAGGAGCTTGTTAGTTTAAGGCCTGTCCCCTGCGCATGCGAATAGCATGGCGTCTTGCCGACCAAATTGATGGTCGCTTCAGGCGGACGGCCTCGCGGGCCGTCCCCACGTTCCAAGTGCAATAGCCGATGAGGAGTTGTTCGGCTGGTCTCGACATCGGCGCGGGCTGCCAAAAATCCCCGCACTATCCAAATGTTGTTGCCTTCAAGTGGCCGTCGCCCTCAGGCGCATTGATGGCTACCAGAGCGTCCTGGACAGCGATGCGCCTAGTGCGGTGGCGTTTGCACTTATGACGTCGTCTGCCCTACACAATCAACGACCAAATTCAGTCAGAGTCCCGCCTTCCTGCCCATCATGTTGGTGTTATGACGTAAAATTACGTTGCGGAACTTTGCGCGTATCTAACGCGTACTGTAACGCAACTTAGCGCGAGACTCCTCTTCAGTTTGGTCCGCCAAACGCATGCAATTGCACTCACGTCTGGACAGGCCCTTTACCTCCCTATCTGCCGTGTAATGTTAAGTCTGTTCCCAAGCACCCAAATACACTACAATTGCGACAAAGGAGAAGAATCAATACAATCCAATCTAAACTCACTAGTACAATCGGTAGCGAATGTTACAAAAGATTTAAGAGTTTAAAAAATCAAGTATGCAATTATCCCATCAATAAAGCATAAAAAGAAGTTTAATTTGACGCACCTAATTTCACACTTTCATAATCTTCAGATATTTAACAAAGTTATCTTGGCCGATTATCATACTCGGTCATTAGCACTTGTCTTCCCCATTCTCCTTCTCCATAGTGACTCAACACAAAAGTTGTGATCGAGACAGTCCAAAAGCCCTTAACTTTCTTAAAAATTAAGAGACTGAAAATAAATTATCATTTATTATAAGATTGAAGCTTTCCGAGAAACATAGATATGAGAACAATCTTACTTGGATGACCTGAGAATTAAAAGCATATATTAGTTTAGTTACCCAATTGTCAGCGTCAATTACAAAATTCAATTAACACCTAATCTAAACATCTATCCATTTCGTAGCAAAATTATTAACAAATTTTTTAAAGCCTAAGTGTCCCAAATAACATTCACACGAAGAATCACATATAAAATGATTTTAAAATCGAATGTGTCCCATAAATTCTATAGCCAAATTGAATGAATTTTGTGTTGAAATGCCTGTAAAATAGAAAGGCATTTTAAACAGCGCTTGTATGGATTTTCTGGAACCGAGAGGATGAGAACGTTGCGGTGCGGTGAATTTAACCCAGATCGGCAAACAAATTCTGCCTTTCGTAGGACTAATTCCGTTTCGCACATGATATTTGAGTAAAGTCCCCTAAAACAAAGCAAGTGTATATGTAAAAATTAAACCACTTTCACATACTTGTCCCTACGCAAAGAATCGTTCCCCGTGTCACGTTCACGCATTAAGAGCGCTTTTTATACTTTAACTGCAGCGCTGAAATTGTTCGGAGGACCTGGCGAAATAAAAAAAAAAAATTAACTTACTGCATCGGAACGGAATCTCCAAAATTAACCTTCCGACAACTTATTATCCGATGCGAAGAGATAAACCGGCATTTTAAGAAACACCCCCCCCCCCCCCGCGTCCCCCCGACCCCCCCCCGGACCCCCCGCCCTTGAAAAGGGCCACCGACCCGCCAAAGGTCAAGCACAACAGGCCCCCCGCGAGGGCAGGATTATATACAACCCTCTTGCGAGCACCGCTCTACCTCTAAAGGTAAAGTTTTGTAACTTACCTTCAATAGTTAGAGCAAAAGGGGGCGAGACAGAGTGCAGTTAAAGGTAATGCGTGTAGCGTAGCGATGACTAAATATATCCAGGATAGATTTTTATGAAGTTTATTTTTTATTGAATCAAAATTGTATTTAAGTCATTTTACATGCATCATTGTACTGCAAGAGGGGAACTGTCTGCGCGAAAAAACTGTAATGGATAATCAATAAGAATTTTAGAAGTCTGTTATGTTTGTAAAGATATAAATATACTATGTAAACGAGCAAAAAGAATATAGAACAAGTACCGGACAGCACAGGAACAGGCCCTTTCGGCACATGTCCGTGCAGGACTGTTGCTGGATTTAAACTCATTCTCTCTGCCCTGCAAGTGTCGCCTCCCTCCATTCCGCTGCATATCTATTGCGCCGTTCTAACAGGCGTGCGGGAGTAAAACCACTATCGTTATCTGCCTCCACCACACCCTGGCAGTGCGTTCAGGCACCCACAGCCCTCTCGTTCTGTTATTCTGTTAGAAACAATACTACTGATGCTGGTTGACCACAAAAGGATAGGTGTTTTTGGGTGGGGGAGGAAAACTTTGCAGACTGATGACAAAGACTGAACCGAACATACTAACCGCTGTTCTCCACAGATGGGGGGTTCTGCTCTGACCACTGGGTTGGGAGCAAATGCATTGTTAAAAAAGTGATTGGTTGCCAGAGGATGGTTACCAAGTATTATGATTTGTTTTGGTAAAAAGTGTAATAGTAGCGATTAACAGGCGGTTGAGCTGCAGGAAGAATATCATTGATTGGATCCCAGGACATAAGACAATAAAACATTCTTGACTGTCTTGAGATGCAATAGATATTCCCGAGTTAGCTTTTATGGCAATTCCCGTTTCAATTCCATTCATGGAACTGTATCGTTAACTCTTAAAATACAGCAAACTGTTTCTCTTTAAACGTTCTAAAGCCTCTTAATTGTGTTGCAAAACACTACGAATGTGCATCTATACCTGATCTATTCCCCTCAGTCGGTCCTCTGACACACTACCCTTAGTGTGAAAAAATGCTACAGCTTAAAGATATCATGTGTGTAAAACCATGAGAGCAAGATGTCACAGAGTCTCTTGCCCAGAGTAGGGCAATCGAGGGCCAGGGGACACAGGTTTAAGGTGAGGGGGGGGAAAGATTTATTAGGAACCTGAGGGGTAACATTTCCACACAAAGGGTAGTGGGTGTATGGAACGAGCTGCCGGTGAGGAGGTAGTTGAACTGGGACTATCGCATTGTTGTAGTAATTAGACAGGTACATGGATAGGACAGGTTTGGAAGGATATGGGCCCAATGCAGGCAGGTGGGACTAGAGTAGATGGGACATGTTGGTTGGTTTGGGCAAGTTGGGCCGAAGGGCCTGTTTTCACTCTGTGTGATTCCCTGTTGAGACTCTGTGAGTCTCTCTGTGAGTCTCTCTGTGTGTCTCTGTGACCAGTTTACCATGCCAGTCACAGTGTATTGGCTCTGTCTGAATACTTGGGGACCTAACAAGAGAAGGTAAAAGCAGCCAGCTTTCATCTGTTGCCATGGCAACAAGGTTCAGCTGTTGAATGTGTTGCTGCTGTTTCTTTGGCCGGCGTTATCCCTGCCGCTCCTGACCAGAGGGGAGAGTCAATACATGGGATGAGGTTTCAAATTTGAAGCTTAGACATTCGATATACAGTGTGGAAACAGGCCCTTCGGCCCCCCGAGTCCGTGCCAACCAGCGATCACCCCAACTTTGGGGACAGCTCCATCCAAGACCCAACAAGAAACTAAGTGCAATTGTGGACGCAGCCCAGACCATCACACAAACCAACCTCCCTTCCATTGACTCCATCTACACCTCACGCTGCCTCGGCAAGGCCAGCAGCATCATCAAGGACCAGTCGCACCCCGCCCACTCCCTCTTCTCTCTCTCCCGCTCTCCCATCGGGAAGAGGTACAGAAGTGTGAAAACGCACACCTCCAGATTCAGGGACAGTTTCTTCCCAGCTGTTATCAGGCAACTGAACCATCCACCACAACTAGAGAGCAGTGCTGAACTACTATCCACCGTCATTGGTGACCTCACGTTTTCTATCTGTAAAGGGACCTTTGCTGGCTTTACTTTGCACTAAAACGTTTTTTCCCTTATCCTGTATCTGTACACTGTAAACGGCTCGATTGTAATCATGTGTTGTCTTTCCACTGACTGGTTAGCACGCAACAAAAGTACCTCGGTGCACGTGACAATGAACTATTCTAAAATTGAACTGAAACTATCCTACACACACACTAGGGAGAAGTTACAATTTTGCTGAAGATCCCGGAGTAAAGCCACGCAGGTCACGGGGAGAACGTGCAAACTCCGTCCAGACAGCACCCGCAGTCAGGATCCAACCCCGGTCTCCAGCGCTGTGATTGTAAGGCAGCTACTCTACCGCTGCACCACTAAGCTAAACACGTGGTCTCCCCTCAGCCCTGGTACTTTGTGTGTGTGTGTGTATGTGTGTGTCTGAGAGAGAGTGTGTGTGTCTGAGAGTGTGTGTGTCTGAGAGTGTGTGTGTGTGTCTGAGAGTGTGTGTGTGTGTGTGTGTGTGTGTGTGTGAGTGTGTGTGTGTGTGTCAGAGTGTGAGTGTGTGCGTGTGAGTGAGTGTGTGTGTGTGTGTGTCTGAGAGTGTGTCTGCGTGTGTCTGAGAGTGTGCGTGTCTGAGAGTGTGTGAGTGAGTGTGTGAGTGAGTGTGTGAGTGAGTGAGTGTGTGTGTGTCTGAGAGTGTGTGTGCGTGTGTCTGAGAGTGTCTGTGTGTCTGAGAGTGTGTGTGTGAGTGAGTGTGTGTGTGTGAGTGAGTGTGTGCATGAGTGAGTGCGTGTGTGTGCATTTGTGTGTCTGAGAGTGTGTGTGTGAGTATGTGCATGTGTGTGTGTGTGTGAGTGTGTGCGTGTGTGTGCATTTGTGTGTGTTTGTGAGTGAGTGTGTATGTGTGAGTATGTGCGTGTGTGTGTGAGTGAGTGTGCATGTGTGAGTGCGTGTGTGTGCATTTGTGTGTGTGTGAGTGAGTTGTGTGTGAGTGAGTATGTGCATGTGTGTGTGTGTGAGTGAGTGTGTGTGAGTGAGTATGTGCATGTGTGTGTGTGAGTGAGTGTGTGTGTGTGCGTGTGTCTGAGAGTGTGTGCGGTGACGAGTTGATGTCAGCAGTTAATTGCATTAGCACACTTGTTTCCATCCTCACGATGCTTGTAGCTGTGCTGGCCATTTAAACACTGTAGATCCCATGTGGGGGGGAGGAAGGGAGAAGCACTTTAGACCTTTAGCTGAGGAGGGGGGGGGAGGGGTGTGTGGTATCAGTGCTCAGTATCAGAGACCTTGTACACTCTGTCTGTCAGCTTAAGATGAAGATACTTTCGCAGTCGGCCGGCGTTAAGCATCGCTTGGCTGCCGAGAACATTTTGTGCTGTCTGTGGAACGAGGACTTCAAATGTAAGTTCAAGCGCAGTCCCTGGCTGCACCCGCACCAGCCTGGAGTTGTAAGGATACGACTCGTGTCGCTCTGTATCAGGGTAAACAGCTGTGATCTCAGCACAGTGTCGCAGCGGGCAGCCGCTGCCTCAGCGGAAGCTTTTCACTGTACCTCGGTGCACGTGACAATAAATTAAACTAAACTTCCAGCGCCAGAGGCCTGGGTTCAATCCTGACTTTGGGCGCTGTCTCTGTGTGGAGTCTGCACGCTCTCCCCGTGACCGCATGGGTTTTCTCTGGGTTTCCTCCCACCTAGACTGTGGAACAGCATCCCTCTTCCCATCAGAACTGCCCCCTCCATTGACTCATCTTTACTCTCAAGCCTTTCTTGACGTCCTCTGAGGGAGGGCTATATGTATGTATCTATGTATGTACTTAATCTATGAACCACTGTTGTATAACGTTAGTACCTCCACCAATGTAAAGCACTTTGGTCAACGAGAGTTGTTTTTTAAATGTGCTATAGAAATAAAAGTGACTTGACTTGATCTGAAAGATGTGCAGGTTTGTAGGTTAATTGGCTTCTATAAATTGCCCCCTAGTGTGCAGGGAGTGGATGAGAACGTGGGGTAACGTGGATCTGGAATGAATGAGTGGTCGACGGTCGACGGTCGATGGTCTATTCAGTGGACATTTGGTCAAAAGTCCTGTTTCCGTGTTGTGTCTCTGAACTAACCTGAACTTTGGAAAAAATTAGTTGCGAGATATCGTGACGTGTTTATCGGCAGGGAAGAGAGTTTGGAGTTTGTGTGTTCTCCCTGTGACCTGCGTGGGTTTTCTCCGGGTGCCCCGGTTTCCACCCACATTCCAGAGTTTGTAGGTTCATTGATATCTGTAAATTGTAAATGGTTCACTACTGTGTGCAGGATGGTGCTAGTGCGCAGGGACCGCTGGACAGCACGGGCTCGGCGGGCCGAAGGGCCTGTTTCCGCGCTGTATATCTAAAGTTCAGAGGTACGTGGATAGGAAGGGAGAGGAACGTGAGCCAAACGTGGGGGAATAGGACCAGCGTAGATGGGACACGTTGGTTGGCAAGGATCAGAAGGGCCTGTTCCCACTCTGTGACTGAATCTGAATGGTATTGGAGAACTGTAATCGAGAGAGCGACTTTGTTCAGCTCCAAGCTGAAGAATAAACATAGAACACTACAGCGCAGAAACAGGCCCTTCGGCCCACAATGTCCGTGTTGAACATGATGCCAAATTAAAACTAACCCCCTCTGCCTGCACGTGATCCGTGTCCCTCCATTCCCTGCATATCCATGTGCCCGTCTAAAAGCCTCCAAAACGCCACTATCGGTTCTGCCTCCACCACCACCCCTGGCAGCACGTTCCAGGCACCCACCACCCTCTGTGTGGAGTGGACAAAAGACAAGCCCTGCACATCTCCTATAAACGTTTCCCCTATCACCTGCAGTTTAGTTCAGTTTATCGTCACGTGTACCGAGACACAGTGAAAAACGTTTGTTGCTTGCTATCTCATCAGCGGAAAGTCCGTATATGATTACAATTGAGCCAAATACCACAATGAAGACCTTTGAACCATCTTTAATGGACAATGGACAATAGGTGCAGGAGGAGGCCATTCGGCCCTTCGAGCCAGCACTGCCATTCATTGTGATCATGGCTGATCGTCCCCTATCAATAACCCATGCCTGCCTTCTCCCCATATCCCTTGACTCCACTAGCCTCTAGAGCTCTATCTAACTCTCTCTTAAATCCATCCAGTGATTTGGCCTCCACTGCCCTCTGTGGCAGGGAATTCCACAAATTCACAACTCTCTGGGTGAAAACATTTTTTCTCACCTCGGTCTTAAATGGCCTCCCCTTTATTCTAAGACTGTGGCCCCTGGTTCTGGACTCGCCCAACATTGGGAATATTTTTCCTGCATCTAGCTTGTCCAGTCCTTTTATAATTTTATATGTTTCTCTTATAAGATCCTCTTCATCCTTCTAAACTCCATTGAATACAAGCCTAGTCTTTTCAATCTTTCCTCATATGACAGTCCCGCCATCCCAGGGATCAGTCTCGTGAACCATCTTTAATCGGGCTTTATTTTGCACTAAACGTTATTCCCTTCATCCTGTAAGTGCACACTGTGTACAAGACGTGGGGTGATGCGGCATGACTCTGCGTGATGACGAATTGGCGCGCGGTGTTTCCTCGGGTGTCGCGACATTTATTTTGTCACCGCCGCTGGATTTTGAAATGTTCCAAATCTTTCGGCGACCCTGATACATCAGTCAATGACCACGGCAGTTGCCGAAAAAATCACCAAGTAGGACAGGCCCCTTAGGGGCAAAAGCAGGGAGGTGGGACTAGTGTAGATGGGACATGCTGGTCGGCATGGGCCAGTTGGGCCGAAGGTCCTCTTTACAGGCCATTTAAGATTGGAGTGAGAAGAAACATTTTCACCCAGAGTGTTGTGAATTTGTGGAATTCCCTGCGACAGAGGGCAGTGGCGGCCAAATCACTGGGTGGATTTAAGAGAGAGTTAGATAGAGCTCTAGGGGCTAGTGGAGTCAGGGGATATGGGGAGAGGGCAGGCACGGGCTATTGATTGGGGATGATCAGCCATGATCACAATGAATGGCAGTGCTGGCTCGAAGGGCTGAATGGCCTCCTCCTGCACCTATTGTCTATGTTTTTATGTTTCTATGGATGGTGTGATTGTAATCACGTACAGTCCTTTCGCTGACTAGAAGGGCCTATTTCCGCGCTGTATCTCTAAACTATATCAAAGTGTTTGCAACTAATGCTTCATGAATGTCATCAGGCCACTGGTACATTATTATCACTAATGTTATGCCTGGTTCATTAATATTCATGCTGTGTGTATTAAGTCCAAATGTGTAAATGTATCAACGTATAAATTATACCTTAAAATATCCAGGCATAACCCAGCATTAAATTGTGTTGCTGCATAATTTAGCGAACCACTCGACTTGTCATCGCGTCTGCGGTAATGTACACTCCGTCCTTAGAAACGGGCGGCAAAGAGTGGCTGCCTCGCAGCGCCAGAGACCCGGGTTCCATCCTGACTACAGGCGCTGTCTGCACGGAGTTTGTACGCTCTTCCCGTGACCTGCGTGGGTTTCTCCGGGTGCTCCGGTTTCCTCCCACACTCCAAGGACGTGCAGGTTTGTAGATTAATTACCTTTGCTAAAATTGCAACCTAGTGTGTGGAATCTTCTTCTCACGTATGGCGTGCACAGCCTAAAGTTGTTGGCCAATTAGTTTGTGTACGCCGGGTTGATTGCATTAGTCGAAACAGGCTGGACCACGTGAAGGTTGCAATCTCCTCCCGCCATGGTGTGTAGGATGTACAACTGGGATTACATGGAACTGGTGCGAATGTGTGATCGATGGTCAGTACGGACACAGTGGGCCGAAGGGCCCATTTCCATGCAGAATCTCGAAAAAGTAAACTTTATACTGAACGAAACTAAACACTAACACTTCCAAGTTATCAAATAATATCCAAGCAAATGAGAGGTGTTGCAGTTTGGGAGGTTCAGGGAGTTTGGTTTAGAGATACAGCACGGAAATGGATCCTTCAGCCCACCAATTCCACGCCGTCCAGCGATCACCCGTTCACACTAGTTCCATGTTATCCCACTTCCTCATCCACTCCCTGCTCACTAGAGGGAGGTTAAAGAGGGCCAATTGGCCTACAAACCTGTACCTGCTCCTCTTTGGAGTATGGGAGGAAACCGGAGCACCCGTAGAAAACCCACGCAGGTCACGGCGTGAACGTGCAAACTCCGTACAGACAGAGCCCGTAGTTAGGATGGAACCCGGGTCTCTGGCGCTGTGAGGCAGCGACTCTACCGCTGCACCACCATGACGCCCAAATGTGCAGTAAATCTCCCTGGCTTCTGTTTCACTTTAAATGTGAACTGCTTTGGAAAAACCTCCGGTCCAAAAATATGGGACATTTGTTCTTCATCTCTCGATATCACCGTCTATATCTCTCATTTCCCTCTCCCCTGACTCTCAGTCTGAAGAAGGGTCTCAGCCTGAAATGTCACCTACTTATATTCTACGGAGATGCTGCCTGTCCCGCTGAGTTATGGGGCTGTCCCACTGTACAGGCTAATTCAAGAGTTCTCCCGAGTTTGCCCTTATTCGAATTCGGAGAATTACGGTAATGGCCGCTCGTAAGTACTCGGGGCTCTCGTGGATATTTTTCAGCATGTTGAAAAATCTTCCCGAGCTTACCGCGTTTCCTGAGTACCTGCCGTTAGCGTTACATAGAAACATAGAAACATAGAAAAATAGGTGCAGGAGCAGGCCATTCGGCCCTTCGAGCCTGTACCGCCATTCAATATGATCATGGCTGATCATCCAACTCAGTATCCTGTACCTGCCTTCTCTCCATACCCCCTGATCCCTTTAGCCACAAGAGCCACATCCAACTCCCCCTTGAATATAGCCAATGAACTGGCCTCAACTACCTTCTGTGGCAGAGAATTCCAGAGACTCACCACTCTCTGTGTAAAGAATATTTTCCTCATCTCGGTCCTAAAGGAATTCCCCCTTATCCTTAGACTGTGACACCTTGTTCTGGACTCCCCCAACATCGGGAACAATCTTCCTGCATCTAGCTTGTCCAACCCCTTAAGAATTTTGTAAGTTTCTATAAGATCCCCCCCTCAATCTTCTAAATTCCAGTGAGTTACGAGCCGCTAAGAGACATCCCCGAGCTCCAACGTACCCGCTACGTACATTCTATGAGCTTACCACGAGTTTGGGTTTTTTTTAAACTCGGGAGAGCTCTTGAATGATCTCACACATTGGGACAGCCCCTTTAGGCCAGAATTTTCCGTTCATCTTTCTTCATAATCATCAGCTTCCCGGAAACCATTTACCATCAAGGAATTATGATTATCACGCAATGAATAGTTCTGTTCAGTTTATTGTCATGTGTACTGAGGCACAGTGAGAAGCTTTGTTTCTTGTGTACTAACCCAGTCAGAGGAAAGACAATACAACTCTCTGGGTGACCACAGCAACCTTGGTCAACCAGAGAGTTGCGAGTGTGGAATGCTCTGCCTCAGAAGGCAGTGGAGGCCAATTCACTGGATGCTTTCAAGAGAGAGTTAGACAATAGACAATAGGTGCAGATGTAGGCCATTCGGCCCTTCGAGCCAGCACCGTCATTCAATGTGATCATGGCAGATCATCCCCAATCAGTACCCCGTTCCTGCCTTCTCCCCATATCCCCTGACTCCGCTATTTTTACGAGGCCTCTTCTCTCTTATCTACTCTCTCTTCGAATCAAACATCTTTTAAAAACCCTATCTAGGTGGTGGCGTTGCGGTGTAAATGAGTGGAGTCATTGTGATGCGAGATTGCAGATCCACTTTCGGTGACCAGCGCACACAGAGTGGCCTGGGCTGGGCTGGGCATCAGTAATTCCTATTCCATTGTATTACATGACGGGCAGGTTCTGGTCTCCTTGGCTCATTACTGCTTGAACATATAGACCTTTGCAGGAGATGCTTTTCCTGGTGCAGCAATTTGCTTCAGAGCTGTAGCCGTTGGCATTCTCCTCGACACAAACACAGAGTGATCTGAACTGTTAATGGTTCCCCTACCTTGTCGAAAATGAAGAATAATAAAGTCCCGGCTTTCTCCCTCCATACAAATTCATTGGTGGACCAGCATCAACTCGAACAGTGAGTGCAATTCTTTCATTGAAAATGAATTCCTGTCACGGAAATCTATGCAACATTTATTAGACCAAACAGATTGGAAACAAATACACAGTATGACTCGTGTATTCAAGGTTAAATTTTTTTTTTTGACTAATGGAAATAACAATGATGTATTCACTTATTGTTACATACAAGTGTTAAAACAGCGATCCAGCTTGCTTGCTTGCAGGTGAAGATGTCAAAGATTGCAGCAGGATCTGGATCGATTGGCCAGGTGGGCGGTGGAATGGTGGGTGGAGTTTAATACAGAGAAGTGTGAGGTGTTGCAATTTGGCAAGCCTAGCAAGGGCAGGACCGACACCGTGAATGGTCGGCCTCTGGGTAGTGTTGTAGAGCAGAGGGATTGTTGTGGTTCAGGATTCTTAAACGGACAAATAAAATCAGTGATCAAGCAGTACAATCTTCATTTCGCTAATCGGGTGTGGTAAAACTCTATACAGTACGCAGCTGTACAGCGTTCTCATCCCTACACAAAGGGGCAGTGATCTAATTACATACATATATACTCCTATAACTAACGATTCAGTAATACCTCATCTACAGATCATAGCACCGCCTCTTGCTTCTTAAGATTGACAGCTTAAGATTGACAGGTTCTTCTGACAGAGGAAGGATTAGCCATATATGGTTATATGAGGTTATATTTCTGCAGAAAAGCATTTTGGCTCTTTCTACTTGTAACACACATCATAGTCTGAATTCTCTCTCAATGCTTACATTGTAGAGGAGACATTCACGAAGCTGTGCTTGTTATCTCGCTTATGTTATTGGAAAGGGAACATCAACAGTCTGCTAGCTTTGTCAGTGTACTGAAAGCAAAGGTTAGTGCTTTTTTTGCTAGCTTTGCAATTTAATAGAAGATGGTGAAAGCCTGTCTTAGTTTCAGCATTTTGTATCTTGAAATCATTATTAACTTCCACAGGATCTAGGAGTACAGGTGCATGGTTCCTTGAAGGTGGAGTCACAGGTAGATAAGGTGGTCAAAAAGGCTTTTGCCACTTTGGCCTTCGTCAGTCAGAGTATTGAGTATAGAAGTTGGGGGGTCACATTGCAGTTGTATAAGACGTTGGTGAGACTGCATTTAGAGTATTCTGTTCCGTTCTGGGCACCATGATATAGTAAAGATATTGTCAGGCTGGAAAAGGTGCAGAGAAGATTTACGAGGATGTTGCCAGGACTAGAAGGTGTGCGCTATGTGGAGGCTGGGTCTCTATTCCTTGGAGCACAGGGGGATGAGGGATGATCTTATGGAATTGTATAAAAACACGAGAGGTGATGAGGGTAAAGCAGTGGATGTTGTCTATATGGATTTCAGTAAGGCCTTTGACAAGGTTCCCCATGGAAGGTTGGTTAAGAAGGTTCAATCATTGGGTGTTAATGGCGGAGTAGCAAGATGGGTTCAACAGTGGCTGAATGGGAGATGTCAGAGAGTAATGGTGGATGGCTGTTTGTCAGGTTGGAAGCCGGTGACCAGTGGGGTGCCTCAGGGACCTATGTTGGGTCCACTGTTGTTTGTCAGGTACATCAATGATCTGGATGATGGGGTGGAAAATTGGAGCGAAGGAGATAGGCAACGTTTCCGGCCGAGACCCTTCTTCAGAACAACTAAAAAACAATTCTCGTTGACCAAAGTGCTTTACATTGGTGGAGGTACTAACGTTATACAACAGTGGTTCATAGATTAAGTACATACATAAATACATACATATAGCGCTCCCTCAGAGGATGTCAAGAAAAGCTTGAGAGTAAAGATGAGTTTTAAGTCACGATTTAAAGGAGTCGATGGAGGGGGCAGTCCTGATGGGATGAGGGATGCTACATCTTGGCAGGACAAATCAAAATAGGACGTACATGGTAAATGGTAGGGAATTGAGGAATGTTGTGGAACAGAGAGATCTAGGAATAACTATGCATAGTTCCCTGAAGGTGGAATCGCATGTAGTTAGGGTGGTAAAGAAAGCTTTGGTGTGCTGGCCTTTATAAATCAGATCATTGAATTCTATCGTTCAACAGGTTTTCAAGAGCACTCGGGACAATTGCCTTTAACTTAGATCTGTAGGTGCCTTCAGTGAATGAAAATTTACATTGTGCAACAGGGAAAGTTGGACTCGATGAGTACAGAGTGTTTTGCAGTAATCATATAATCCTATGTATTTGGTTGCTTCTCAAATTCATACCCGAGGCTTAAATTTCAAGCTCGCCTTCCAAGGTTTTGAGTTGTTGCCAGATTTATAAACACTTCAGCAAGAACTGGGAATGATTCTGCCAGTCTCCATTTCCTCACCTGCAGGAGGTTCACCTGCACCTCCTCCAACCTCATCTACTGCATCCGCTGCTCCAGATGCCAGATGATCTATATCGGTGAGACCAAGCGGAGGCTTGGCGAGCGCTTCGCCGAACACCTCCGCTCGGTCCGCAATAACCAACCCGACCTCCCGGTGGCTCAGCACTTCAACTCCCCCTCCCATTCCACATCCGACCTCTCGGTCCTGGGCCTCCTCCACGGCCAGAGTGAGCAACACCGCAAGCTGGAGGAACAGCACCTCATATTCCGCTTGGGGAGTCTGCATCCTTTGGGCTTGAACATTGAATTTTCTCAATTCTGTTAACCCTTGCTGTTTTCTCCTCCCTTCCCACCTCTCCCTCAGCCCTCGGGCCCTGGCCATTCCCTCTATCTCTCTCTCCCTCCCCCACCCCGTCGCACCAGCTTCTCATTTTCACACTACAAACAGCTTACAATGGCTTGTTCCCTTTATCATCGATACTTTTTTGCATTTCTTTCATTCATTGTTTCTTATCTCTCCACATCACCGTCTATGTCTCTCGTTTCCCTGATCCCTGACCAGTCTGAAGAAGGGTCTCGATCCGAAACGTCGCCTATCTCCTTCGCTCCTTAGATGCTGCTGCACCCGCTGAGTTTCTCAGTGGATTGGAGAGCAGTGGGGTGCCTCAGGGATCTGTGTTGGGTCCACTGTTGTTTGTCTGGTACATCAATGATCTGGATGATGGGGTGGAAAATTGGAGTGAAGGAGATAGGCAACGTTTCCGGCCGAGACCCTTCTTCAGAACAACTAAAAAACAATTCTCGTTGACCAAAGTGCTTTACATTGGTGGAGGTACTAACGTTATACAACAGTGGTTCATAGATTAAGTACATACATAAATACATACATATAGCGCTCCCTCAGAGGATGTCAAGAAAAGCTTGAGAGTAAAGATGAGTGTTAAGTCACAATTTAAAGGAGTCGATGGAGTGGGCAGTCCTGATGGGAAGAGGGATGCTGTTCCACAAACTAGGAGCTGCAACTGCAAAGGCGCGGTCGTCCCTGAGCTTATGCCTAGACCGCGGGATGTTCAGTAACCCCAAGTTGGCCAATCTGAGGGACCTGGAGGTGGTGTGGTGGGTAAGCAGGTTTTTGATGTAGGTGGGGGAAGGCTTTGTATGTGGGAGGAAACCGGAGCACCAGGAGAAAACCCACGCAGGTCACGGGGAAAACATACAAACTCCGTACAGACAGCACCCGTAGTCGGGATGGGACCCGGGTCTCTGGCGCTGTGAGGCAGCAACTCTACCGCTGCGCCACCCTGTTCGACTGAGTTTTAGAAAGACTTATCTCCAGCGTATTTTCAAAGCCAATTGTGGGTGGATTGTAAATCCCTTGCAAGCGTTTTATTTTAAGTGATGGTTACAATGGGATTACACGCAGCTCAGAACTGAGCTGACTTATTCGCGAGAAAAGGATAGCGTTCACTTTAAAATAGCTGTTTGTTAAAAACCAACCACTGCTTATTAATCCAGATTGCTTTGAGAGGAAGGGAATTGGCTTGAAGTGCCTGAGGAATCAAGATTGTAACCTGCAAGATGCAATAGATTCCTTAAGAGAAGCTGAAAGTTGTTGTTGGTCCTAGAGGGGTGAAGGGAAAAGTCAGCTTCACTGCTTCTCACCTCATGCGCCTCTTCTTTAGTCAGCGTAGTTTATTGTCACGTGTACCGAGGTACAGTGAAAAGCTTTTGTTGCGTGCTAACCAGTCAGCGGAAAGACAATACATGATTACAATCGAACCATTTACAGTGTACAGATACAGGATAAGGGAATAACGTTTAGTGCAAGGTAAATTCCGATCAAGGATAGTCCGAGGGTCTCCAATTAGGTAGATAGTAGTTCAGCGCTGCTCTCTGGTTGTGGTTGGATGGTTCAGTTGCCTGATAACAGCTGGGAAAAAACTGTCTCTGAATCTGGAGGTGTGTGTTTTCACACTTCTGTATCTCTTGCCTGATGGGAGAGGGGAGAAGAGGGAGTGGCCGGGGTGAGACTGGTCCTTGATGATGCTGCTGGCCTTGCCGAGGCAGCGTGAGGTGTAGATGGAGTCAATGGAAGGGAGGTTGGTTTGTGTGATGGTCTGGGCTGCGACCACAATTCGCTGCAATTTCTTGTGCTCTTGGATGGAGCTGTTCCCAAACCGTGCTGTGGTGCATCTGTAGAAGTTGGTGAGACATGTCAGGGACATGCCGAACTTGCTGAGCCTTCCAGGGAAGTAGAGGCGTTGGGTGCTTTCTTGGTCGTTGCTTCAGTATGGGTGGTCCAGGAGAAGCTGTTGCAGATAGTGGCTCCAGAAGCTTTGAAGTTTACAACCTCTCCTCCTCCCCCCCCCCACCTCCCTGAAACTCCCCCTCTCCACTCATCCAACCAGTCCCCCTCTTCGCATCCTTGTACCCCTCTTGTTATCACCTCATCCCCAGCCAACAATGGACCATTGTGGGCTCCACCCATCCTGAGGTCATCTGTTCCGGCTCTTTTTAGTTATGGACTTTTCTCACCTCCAGTTTATTTACCCCCTACCCCCCCCCCCCCCCCCCCCCCCCCCCCCCCCCCCCCCCCCCCCCCCGCCCCCCCCCCCCCCCCCCCCCCCCCCCCCCCCCCCCCCCCCCCCCCCCCCCCCCCCCCCCCCCCCCCCCCCCCCCCCCCCCCCCCCCCCCCCCCCCCCCCCCCCCCGCCCCACCTCTACTATCAGTCCGAAGAAGGGTCCCGACTCAGCCCGTCACCTATCCATGTTCTCCAGAGATTTCTCCGGGTGCTGCGGTTTCCTCCCACACTGGAAAGACGTACAGGTTTGTAAGTTAATTGTGTTCAGCAAAACTCAATTGTCCCTAGTGTGTGTAGGATAGTGTAGGGGATGATCGCTGGTCAAAGGGCCTATTTCTGCTCTGTATCTCTGAAGTCTACGGACTTTGAACCATTATGGTCTGGTTAGCGTGTAGCACAAACCATTAGTTTCCACGTTGTCTCTATGGCGATACCTAATTCTGCACTATTAATATAATTGCTCTTATTATTTATGTTTATTCTCCCTTTTGTGAAAGGTTTGGGAAGGTTCAAGAGCCGAGAGTGTTTAGTCGTCATATGTACCACGAACAGAACAAAGATATTCTTCCTCTTGCTTTCCAGGCCAGTAAATCCAATAATACAAATAGACTGCTATTGAGGGAGTGCAGCGTAGGTTCACCAGGTTAATTCCCGGGACTGTCATATGCTGAGAGAATGGAGCGGCTGGGCTTGTACACTCTGGAGTTTAGAAGGATGAGAGGGGATCTTATTGAAACATATAAGATTGTTAAGGGTTTGGACACGCTAGAGGCCGGAAACATGTTCCCGATGTTGGGGGAGTCCAGAACCAGGGGCCACAGTTTAAGAATAAGGGGTAAGCCATTTAGAACGGGGATGAGGAAACACTTCTTCACACAGAGAGTTGTGAGTGTGGAATTCTCTGCCTCAGAGGGCGGTGGAGGCAGGTTCTCTGGAGATATTTTCAAGAGAGAGCTGGATAGGCTCTTCAAGATAGCGGAGTCAGGGGATATGTGGAGAAGGCAGGAACGGGGTATCAGCCATGATCACATTAAATGGTGGTGCTGGCTCGAAGGGCCGAATGGCCTACTCCTGTACCTATTGTCTCTTGTCTATTGCCTATTGAGATCTAATGATCAATTATTGGGTAGCACAGTGTATCTGTACACTGTGAATAGCTCGTTAGTAATCATGTATTGGCCTTTCACTGACTGGATAGCACCCAACAAAATCTTTTCACTGCACCTCAGTACACGTCACAATAAACTGAATGAAAAAAAGTTTAAATCAGTGGCGCAGCGGTAGAGTTGCTGCCTCACATCGCCTGAGACCCGGGTTCGATCCTGACCACGGGTGCTGTCCTTGCAACGTTTGTACGTTCTCCCCGTGACCTGCGTGGGTTTTCTCCGGGCGCTCCGGTTTCCACCCACACTCCAAAGACGTGCGGGTTTGTAGATGAAATGGCTTCTGTAAATTGCCCCTAGTGTGTGTAGGATAGAACAAGTCTTCTTATCGAGTCCAAGGACAGATTAGAACACTTCTCGGCATCTGCATACAATGGTGTCTGTCTTGTCGCTTCTTGTTCGTGGTGGTGGAAGGTTTGGTGGAAACAGGGCCGCAATCAACGTGAATGCTCTTTCCTTGACCCCATAGAACTGGTGCATGAACTACTGTAGATCATATGTGTAGTATATGGGTGACCGCTTGTCGGCACAGACGAGGTGGAGCTGAAGGGCTGTATCTCGAAACTAATCCAAATACAACATAGAACAGTAGAAGTACAGCAACAGGCCCTTTGGCACACAATAACTATACGAAACCAGATGCCTGGTTCAACTTATCTCCTCTGCCTGTGTGTGAACCGTATTCCACCACTGCCTGCATATGCATGTGCGAGTTTTCCTTCTAATTTCACTGTCTTCCTGATGGGTTTCACTGTTCGTATCCACTCGTGACCACGCTTCCCCACAGCCAACAATGGACTTTTGTGGGCTCCACCTTTCCTTGATCATCGCTGCTGGCTTCGATCTGTCATTTTCAGTCTGAGTCAGCATGGATTTACGACGGGGAAATCATGCTTGACTAATCTTCTGGAATTTTTTGAAGATGTAACTAGGAAAATGGACAAGGGAGAGCCAATGGATGTAGTGTACCTGGACTTTCAGAAAGCATTTGATAAGGTCCCACAAAGGAGATTACTGGGCAAAATTAGGGCACATGGTATTGGGGGTAGAGTGCTGACATGGATAGAGAAGTGGTTGGCAGACAGGAAACAAAGAGTAGGGATTAACGGGTCCCTTTCACAATGGCAGGCAGTGACTAGTGGGGTACCGCAAGGCTCGGTGCTGGGACCGCAGCTATTTACAATATTCATCAATGATTTGGATGAAGGGATTCAAAGTAACATTAGCAAATTTGCAGATGACACAAAGCTGGGTGGCAGTGTGAACTGTGAGGAGGATGCTATGAGAATGCAGGGTGACTTGGACAGTTGGGGGAGTGGGCAGATGCATGGCAGATGACTTTTAATGTGGAGAAATATGAGGTTATCCACTTTGGTAGCAAAAACAGGAAGGCAGATTACTATCTACTATTACTAAATGGCATCGTTGGGAAAAGGGGAGTACAACGGGATCTGGGGGTCCTTGTTCATCAATCTATGAAAGTAAGCATGCAGGTACAGTAGGCAGTGAAGAAAGTGAATGGCATGTTGGCCTGTATAACAAGAGGAGTCGAGTATAGGAGCAAAGAGGTCCTTCTGCAGTTGTACAGAGCCCTAGTGAGACCACAATACCTGGAGTATTGTGTGCAGTTTTGGTCCCCTAATTTGAGGAAGGACATTCTTGCTATTGAGGGAGTGCAGCGTAGGTTCACAAGGTTAATTGGCAGTACTGTCATATGCTGATAGAATGGAGCGGCTGGGCTTGTACACTCTGGAGTTTAGAAGGATGAGAGGGGATCTCATTGAAACATATAAGATTGTTAAGGGTTTGGACACGCTAGAATGGCCTACTGCTGCACCTATTGTCTATTGTCTTTCCGCTGACTGGTTAGCACGCGACAAAAAGCTTTTCATTGCACCTGTGACGTGACAATAAACTAAACGGAACTGTCTGTGCTGGCATTAATGCCAATTCTGGAATGAAATTCTTCGTGTTATTGGATCACCTTGTGATTTGGTCTTCCACACTTGTAGAAAGCGGAATTGGCTATAATACCTTTACCTCTGAGAATCACCTTGGTGAATAATGAGCCATTCATTTTTCATGTTTTCATAAATGTTTAAAAGCAGAACTGCGAGCTCCGACGTCCTTGATCAGAACAGACTCCAGCATCAGTGAAGAGCAAGAGGCTTCTGAGGGGATTACAATTACACCTTGCCTTGATCGGAGTTGACACCAGTTGACACTCTTGACAAGGCAGGAGGTTAACAATGTATAAGAAAAGCTGTAGAATTTCAAAAGCTTCATGTATTTCGTCACTGAGCACTTTTATCTCAACATATAGTGTGGAAACAGGCCCTTCGGCCCAACTTGCCCGCACCGACCAACATGTCCCATCTACACTAGCCCCAGCTGCCCGCGTTTGGCCCATATCCCTCTCAACCTGACCTATCCATGTAACTGTCTAAATGTTTCTTAAACGTTGCGAAAGTCTCAGCATCAACTACATCCTCCAGCAGCTCGTTCCATACACCCACCACCCTCTGTGTGAAAAGGTCACCGCTCAGATTCCTATAAATGTGATGAACACTGTAATGAGACAATGAGATGATAATTACAAAACAAAAAGTCAGTAACTGGAGTAACTCAGCGGGTCAGGCAGCATCTGTGGAGAACATGGATAGGTGACGTTTCACAGAGTGCTGGAGTAACTCAGCGGGTCAGGCAGCATCTGTGGAGAACATGGATAGTGACGTTTCACAGAGTGCTGGAGTAACTCAGCGGGGGTCAGGCAGCATCTGTGGAGAACATGGATAGGTGACGTTTCACAGAGTGCTGGAGTAACTCAGCGGGTCAGGCAGCATCTGTGGAGAACATGGATAGGTGACGTTTCACAGAGTGCTGGAGTAACTCAGCGGGTCAGGCAGCATCTGTGGAGAACATGGATAGGTGACGTTTCACAGTGCTGGAGTAACTCAGCGGGTCAGGCAGCATCTGTGGAGAACATGGATAGGTGACGTTTCACAGTGCTGGAGTAACTCAGTGGGTCAGGCAGCATCTGTGGAGAACATGGATAGGTGACGTTTCACAGTGCTGGAGTAACTCAGTGGGTCAGGCAGCATCTGTGGGGAACATGGATAGGTGACGTTTCAGGTTGAGACCCTTCTTCAGACTGATGGGAGGGGGGGAAAGAAAGCTGGATTAGAGGAGGGGCAGGACAAAGCGTGGCACGTGATAGGTGGACACAGATGAGGGGGAGGTGGTTTGATAGACAGATGGTTGGACAGAGATGAAAAGACAAGGTGTGAGACAGGATGGAAGAGTTACAAATTGTGAAGCCGGAGGAATGAATGTCGGGAGAGGGGAGGATTAGGTGTGAGTGAGATGGGGTCCAGTGGAAGTCTATCCTTGTTCTGGCGGGGGGGAGGGGGAGTGAGAACAGAACCACGGGGACACAGAGGAGACGTGGGTGAGACATCCATCTATGTCAGCATGGGGGAAAGCATGTTTACTAAAGAAAGACGACACCTCAGATGTGTCCTACAATCTATTTTAAATGAGAATTCAAGAGTCCATGTACTTTAAGGAGAGATCTTTTCCCCACCACCAACATGTAAAACCCTCACTAAAATTACTAGGTTTATTATTGTCACATGTACAGAGGTGCAGTGAACAGCTTTGATAGCTAATCATGTGCATAAGTGATAGGAGCAGAATTAGGCCATTAGGCCCATCACGTCAATCATGGCTGACCTTTCTCTCCCTCCCAACCCCATTCTCCTGCCTTCTCCCCATAACCCCTGACACCCGCACTAATCAAGAATCTGTCTATCTCTGCCTTAAAAATATCCACTGACTTGGCCTCCACAGCCGTCTGTGGCAAAGAATTCCACCGATTCACCGCCCCCCTGACATTTCTCCTCATTTCCTTCCTGAAGGAACCTCCTTTAACTCTGATGCTTTGACATCTAGTCCTACTCTCTCCCACTAGCGGAAACATCTTCTCCACATCCACTCTGTCCATGCTTTTTACTATTCTGTACGTCACAATGAAGTCCCCCCTCATTCTTCTAAACTCCAGCGAGTACAGGCCCAGCGCCGACAAACGCTCACCATTGGTTAACCCACTCACTCCTGGGATCATTCTTGTAAACCTCCTCTGGACCCTCTCCAGAGCCAGCACATCCTTCCTCAGATACGGGGCCCAAAATCGTTCACAATACTCCTCAGCATTACATCCCTGTTTTTGTATACAAGCCCTCTTGAAATAAATGTGAGCATTGAGTTTGCTTCCTGGTCCACTCAATCCAGGCATTTCACTATTCCTCTTCACTACTTAATTAGCTTCAGTAAAGTTGTAGTTGTCCCAGGTGTGTATGGTAGTGGTAAGAGGGGGTGAGATGAGGAGTGATCTTACAGAGGCTGATAAAATCATGAGAGGAATAGATCAGGAAGATGTTCAGAGTCTCTTTGGTATATTATTGACTAGTACGGGTGTCAGGGGTTATGGGATGAAGGCAGGAGAATGGGGTTGAGAGGGAATGATGGATCTGCCATGATTGAATGGTGGAGTAGACTTGATGGGCCGAATGGACTACTTCTGCTCCTAGAACTTATGAACTTATGTATCTCTAAAGTAAGGGTGGAAAAGTGGTAGACAATAGACAATCGGTGTAGGCCATTTGGCCCTTCGAGCCATTCAATGTGATCACGGCTGATCATCCCCAATCAGTACCCCGTTCCTGCCTTCTCCCCATATACCCTGACTCCACTATCTTTAAGAGCCCTGTCTAGCTCTCTCTTGAAAGGATCCAGAGAACCGGCCTCCACCGCCCTCTGAGGCAGAGAATTCCACACACTCAAAGGTAGAGTTCTGCCTCACAGCGCCAGAGACCCGTGTTCAATCCTGACTACGGGTGCTGTCTGTACGGAGTTTGCACGTTCTCCTGTGACCTGCGTGGGTTTTCTCCGGGTGCTCCAGTTTCCTCCCACACTTCAAAGTCGTACAGGTATGTTGGTTGGTACACAAAAGGCTGGAGAAACCCAGCGGGTGCAGCAGCATCTAAGGAGCGAAGGAGATAGGCGACGTTTCGGGTCGAGACCCTTCTTCAGACTGGTCAGGGATCAGGGAAACGAGAGATATAGACGGTGATGTGGAGAGATAAAGAACAATGAATGAAAGATATGCAAAAAAGTATCGATGATAAAGGGAACAAGCCATTGTAAGCTGTTTGTGGTGTGAAAATGAGAAGCTAGTGCGACTAGGGTGGGGGAGAGATAGAGAGAGAGGGAATGCCAGGGCCCGAGGGCTGAGGGAGAGAGGTGGGAAGGGGAGGAGACAGCAAGGGTTAACAGAATTGAGAAAATTCAATGTTCAAGCCCAGAGGATGCAGACTCCCCAAGCGGAATATGAGGTGCTGTTCCTCCAACTTGCAGTGTTGCTCACTCTGGCCGTGGAGGAGGCCCAGGACCGAGAGGTCAGATACGGAATGGGAGGGGGAGTTGAAGTGCTGAGCCACCGGGAGGTCGGGTTGGTTTTTGCGGACCGAGCGGAGGTGTTCGGCGAAACGATCGCCAAGCCTCCGCTTGGTCTCACCGATATAGATCATCTGGCATCTGGAGCAGCGGATGCAGTAGATGAGGTTGGAGGAGGTGCAGGTGAACCTCTGTCGGACCTGGAAGGACTGCTTGGGTCCTGAAAGGAGTGGAGGGGGGAGGTGAAGGGACAAGTGTTGCATTTCTTGCGGTTGCAAGGGAAAGTGCCCGGGGAAGGGGTTAGAGCGGGAGGGAAGGGAAGAATTGACCATATAACCATATAACAATTACAGCACGGAAACAGGCCCTCTCGGCCCTTCCAGTCCGTGCCGACCATTTGTTTTCCCATAGTCCCATCTGCCTGCACTCAGACCATACCCCTCCATTCCCTTCACGTCCATATACCTATCCACTTTACTCTTAAATGTTAAATCGATCCTGCCTCCACCACTTCTGCTGGAAGCTCATTCCACACAGCCACCACCCTCTGAGTAAAGAAGTTCCCCCTCACGTTACCCCGAAACTTCTGTCCCTTAATTCTCATGTCAATGGAAACAACATGCGCAGTACGCCAATCCTCCGGCACTATTCCCGTTTCTAATGACATTTGAAATATTTCTGTCATAGCTCCTGCTATTTCTACACTAACTTCCCTCAATGTCCTAGGGAATATCCTGTCAGGATCTGGAGACTTATCACTTTTATATTTTTCAAAAGTGTCAGTACTTCCTCCTCTTTGTATCTCATAAATTGAATTGACTTTGAATTGAATTGAACTTTGAATTGACAAGGGAGTTGCGGAGGGAGCAGTCTTTGCGGAAGGCAGACAGGGGGGGAGATGGGAAGATGTGGTGGGTGGAGGGGTCACGTTGGAGGTGGCGAAACTGGCGGAGGACTATGTGTTGTATTTGCCGGCTAGATGCTGCTTAGTTGCTGCTGCACCCGCTGAGTTTCTCCAGCCTTTTGTGTACCCTCGATTCTCCAGCATCTGCAGTTCCTTCTTTAACAGGTATGTTGGTTAATTGGCTGGGGTAAACATTGTAAATGGTCCCTAGTGTGTGTCGGGTAGTGTTAGTGTGTGGGATCATCTTCTTCCTGCGTGTGGCATGCACAGCCTAAAGTTGTAAGACCACTTGTTCTGTTTGATCTTCTGTTGGTGCACAGGTTGATTGTATTTGTTGAAACAGGGTGGACCAGATGAAGGTTGCAATCTCCCCCCCAAGTGTACAGGGTGTTTAAGAAAGAACTGCAGATGCTGGAAAAATCAAAAGTGGACAAAAATGCTGGAGAAACTCAGCGGGTGAGGCAGCATCCATGGAGAGAAGGAATAGGTGACGTTTTGGGTCAAGACCCTTCTTCAGACTGAATTGCCTCCAGTGTGTGTAGGATAGTGTTAGTGTGCGGGTGGGTGGGAGATTGCAACCTTCACGTGGTCCGTCCTGTTTCAACAAATGCAATCAACCCGTCGTGCACAATCAAATAAGATCAAATAGAACAAGTTGTCCTTCAACTTTAGGCTGTGCACGGCGTACACGAGAAGAAGAAGTGTGCGGGATCGCTGGTCAGCGCAGACACGGTGGGTCAGATGGTCTGAAGAAGGGTCTCGACCTGAAACGCCGCCTATTACTTCACTCCATAGATGCTGCCTCACCCGCTGAGTTTCTCCAGCGTTTTTGTCTACCAGTGTACGGGGTGATTGCTGGTCAGTGCGGACTCAGTGGGGCGAAGGGCCTGTTTTTCCACGCTGTATCGCCAAAGTCTTATGTTGCTCCACAGTATGAGTTTGTCCTGTTGTTCCTGGTCCAGCCACTGGGAGATGCTGTGACTCTCTTCCTTCACCCATTGTCTGTGTTAGATACCCGCCCGCTTACACAACGATAGACAACTTGTCATCTCATTAAAGCCCAAGGGCAAGCATTAGTGGAGATTGCATTTCAGACTCTGGTCGCTCATTAATAAACTGCAAACTAAATGATGAGACCAGCTTGCACGGGCTTGCTTTCTACTCTCCTGCTGCAGAAGGTGAAAAGCATCTTCTCATCAAGGTCTTTAAAACAATGAAGGAATTCTGCGATGCAAATGCAGAGAACATACCACTCCCGCTGGTCAGGAAGACAACAATGGCAGGGTGGATAATTGTGTGATTTCACAACACTGTCATATTTTCACACAAAAGTCAGACTTGCATTGCAAAGTCAGCTCAGACTCTTTGTCATTTGTACTCGATCTGTTCCGTTCAGTTTATTGTCCCGTGTACCGAGGTACAGTGAAAATGTCCCAGCTAAACTAGCCTGTCTCGCACAATTATCCACCCCAGCATTTCGGTACGTAGGTACGACAGGTTTAGAAGAAGGTGGGACTAGTGTAGATGGGATATGTTGGTCGGCGCGGGCAAGTTGGGCTGAAGGGCCTGTTTTCATGCTACATGTTGCGATGACTTCTAACTGGTCACTTATCTAAGTATTAATAATTATCTAAGTATTCTCTGAGCTGCAATTGAGGGAGTGAAGCGTAGGTTTACAAGGTTAATTCCCGGGATGACGGGACTGACATATGCTGAGAAAATGGAGCGGCTGGGCTTGTACACTCTGGAGTTTAGAAGGATGAGAGGGAATCTTATTGAAACCTATAAGATTATTAAGAGTTTGGACACGCTAGAGGCAGGAAACATGTTCCTGATGTTGGGTGAGTCCAGAACCAGGGGCCACAGTTTAAGAATAAGTGGTAAGCCATTTAGAACGGAGACGAGGAAACACTTTTTCACACAGAGAGTTGTGGGTCTGTGGAATTCTCTGCCTCAGAGGGCGGTGGAGGTCGAATTCTCTGGATACTTTCAAGATGGGGCTCTTAAAGATAGTGGAGTCAGGGGATATGGGGAGAAGGCAGGAACGGGGTACTGATTAGGGATGATCAGCCATGATCACATTGAATGGCAGTGCTGGCTCGAAGGGGACCGAATGACCTACTCCTGCACCTATTGTCTATTGTCTATTTCTTTATATCAGTGATGAGGAGTGCAAAAGCAGAGAGAAAATGTAAATTATTTGACAAGATGTTAAATAGTGGCGGAGAGCTGAGATGCTGAAATAGAAGGTGAAGATTTGAGTGTATGATAGAGAACATTGTGATGGTATTCCGTCGCATTGCTAGTTGACAGGCATCAAGCAGATGGCAGGGTGGAGAAAGAGTCTTATATAAATATCTAAGCAAGTGTCTAGCAACGTGCACTAGCAACTGTGGAATGCAGAGATGGCAGAGAGGGATTCATTCTCTCTCCGTCCCTCCCTCCCCCACCCAGGTTGTTCCAGCTTCAACTTTGTCAGAGAGCCATGTGACGAATAGAATTGACTTTGACACATTGTGGAAACAGGCCCTTCGGCCCAACCTGCCCACACTGGCCAACAATGTCCCAGCTACACTAGTCCCGCCTGCCTGCGCTTGGTCCATTTCCCTCCAAACCTGAATGGCGGTGCTGGCTGGAAGGGCCGAATGGCCTACTCCTGTACCTATTGTCTATTGTCCATCGGGTAAACACACAGAGCCTTTTGCCCAGAGTAGGGGAAGTGGGAACCAGAGGTGAAGGGAGAGGAGCGCGGGCAGGTGGGATCAGTGTAGATGGGACATGTTGGTCGGTGTGGGCAAGTTGGGCCTGCTTCCACACTATATCATTCTTTATTAAGTATATATCTAGCAAAATCTTAGCAATGGTACGATGGTACTTAAATACTTTATTTGGAACTCACTTCAGTATATAATTCAGTGCAAGTATCACGATATATAAGCACTTGGATATATCTTAGATATGAGCAAGAGTAACCAGCCATGCTCTGCTGAGGGTAAATATTTATTTGGTCTTGGAGTCACCCGTCGCGGGCAAGCAGTATTTTGCCAAGTGCCTCGACTGCGGAGTCTCATCTTAGCGAGCAATTCATAATGGCGGTTGCGATGGAACCATGGGACTGGGAACGTGCCCGGAAGCTCGTCGGTCGGCGGTATCGCGAGGGAGCAGGAGACGGCGTCACGGTGGCGCAGCGGTAGAGTTGCTGCCTCACAGCGCCAGGGACCCGGGTTCCATCCCGACTACGGGCGCTGTCTGTACGGAGTTTGTACGTTCTCTCCCCGTCACCTGCGTGGGTTAATCCGAGATCTCCGGTTTCCTCCCACACTCCAAAGACGTGCAGGTTTGCAGGTTAATTGGCTTCGGTAAATTTGTAAATTATCCCTAGTGAGTGTAGGATAGTGTTAGTGCGGGCCGAAGGGCCTGTTTCCATGCTGTATCTCTAAAGTAAAGTAAACTAAAGCAAGGGCAGGTAGGAACATGAACCAGGGCAATAGACAATAGGTGCAGGAGTAGGCCATTCAGCCCTTCGAGCCAGCACCGCCGTTCAATGTGATCGTGGCTGTAATGCCTTCCTGCGCCTTTCAGGTCGGCTGCAGGAGGTGCCCCAGGGACACAAAGATGGCCGGGAGGGGAGAGAGGAGAGGAGAGGGACATCGGTTCACGAGCCGAGCCGGTCGAGGGTGAAGGAGAGAAACCCTGCAAAGAATTTCACGCAGAGAGTTGTGAATTTGTGGAATTCCTGCCACAGAAGGCAGTGGAGGCCAAGTCACTGGATGGATTTAAGAGAGAGTTAGATACAGCTCTAGGGGCTAGTGGAGTCAAGGGATATGGGGAGAAGGCAGGCATGGGTTTTCGATTGTGGATGATCAGCCATGATCACAATGAATGGCGGTGCTGGCTCGAAGGGCCGAATGGCCTCCTTCTGCACCTATTCTCTATGTTTCTATGTTTCTAAGAATTTCACCGCGCAGTTGCACATGCAACATGTAAAGCCCCATTGAAGCATTTGCAGTGATATTAAATTCTCCTGAAAGCTGCACTCGGGAACCGTACACAACGCGCCGGGTATTTTTAGTGGGTAGTTTAATTTTTGTTCAGCTAATGAGATGAAACTAAATGATTTGCTCTGTGGCTGTGAGCGGCTGCAACTTACATTAGTTCTACTAAAAAACAGTTGGTGGTACACTTAGAGGAAAGAGCCAGGAATTTGCAGCAGCTTAAATGATGCATATTAACTACACATTCTCTGTTTATACCTTCAAAATACTTTCCTAAATGCGACTATAAATCCTTTATGCAGATTACAGCTGAGTTTGTCATTTCTATTGCCTGCCTTTGAATCAGATTTATTCCATTTAGCTTTTATTTTGCTCTAACTAGTTTCCCTGCCCCCTTGATTAAATGTTCCTGATTGTATGCCTTGCTGTCACCTTCCCCTCAGCTAACAATCAATCATTCTACATTTGCATTCAGCATCATCTGCTTTGATCTGTGTTTTTCACTCCTTATCCTTCCATATCTCAGTTTCAGTTCAGTTTATTGTCCCGTGTACCGAGGTACAGTGAAAAGCTTTTGTTGCGTGCTAACCAGTCAGCGGAAAGACAATACATGATTACAATCGAGCCGTCCACAGTGTACAGATACACGATACAGGAATAACGTTTAGTGCAAGGTAAAGGCAGCAAAGTCCGATCAAGGATAGTCCGAGGGTCACCAATGAGGTAGATAGTAGTTCAGCGCTGCTCTCTGGTTGTGGTAGGATGGTTCAGTTGCCTGATAATAACTGCCCTGATTATCAGTCTGAAGAAGGGTCTCGAACTGAAACATCACCTATCCATGTTCTCCACAGATGCTGCCTGACCCGCTGAGTTACTCCAGCACTCTGTGAAACGTCACCTATCCATGTTCTCCAGAGATGCTGCCTGACCCGCTGAGTTACTCCAGCACTCTGTGAAACGCCACCTATCCATGTTCTCCACAGATGCTGCCTGACCCGCTGAGTTACTCCAGCACTCTGTGAAACGTCACCTATCCATGTTCTCCACAGATGCTGCCTGACCCGCTGAGTTTCTCCAGCACTCTGTGAAACGTCACCTATCCATGTTCTCCACAGATGCTGCCTGACCCGCTGAGTTACTCCAGCACTCTGTGAAACGTCACCTATCCATGTTCTCCAGAGATGCTGCCTGACCCGCTGAGTTACTCCAGCACTCTGTGAAACGCCACCTATCCATGTTCTCCACAGATGCTGCCTGACCCGCTGAGTTACTCCAGCACTCTGTGAAACGTCACCTATCCATGTTCTCCACAGATGCTGCCTGACCCGCTGAGTTTCTCCAGCACTCTGTGAAATGTCACCTATCCATGTTCTCCAGAGATGCTGCCTGACCCGCTGAGTTACTCCAGCACTCTGTGAAACGCCACCTATCCATGTTCTCCACAGATGCTGCCTGACCCGCTGAGTTACTCCAGCTTTTCGTGAACAGTAGCAGACACATTGCGATTCGCTGTCATAATTTCCCCTCCCGCCTTTCAGGTGCCCCCTTTAATCCAACGAAAAAAATAATTAGGCACGCTGAACTGACGAGCAATTATTTTTCATTGGCTCGAGCTTCACACCGTGGAAGCTGAAAAGTGACACATTGCTTAATTATTACCCCAGCCCTTGCACCCACTGCTGAGATAATGTGTCTCGTTGGAGTCAGTGTGGGTGAGGGATGAGCAGCGACTGTAACTAATGCCAGACACGGGGTGGTACTGCAGCTTGTTTTACGAAAAATGTTCAAGATAGACACAGAGTGCTGGAGTAACTCAGCGGGTCAGGCAGCATCTGTGGATAAAAGGAATGGTGACATTTCGGGTCAGAAGAAAGGTCTTGACCTGAAACATTCCTTCTCTCCAGAGATGCTGCCTGACCCGCTGAGTTACTCCAGCACTCTGTGAAACGTCACCTATCCATGTTCCCCACAGATGCTGCCTGACCCGCTGAGTTACTCCAGCATGTTGCATCTATCTACAATGCTAATACTGAACTGTACTGTGAGCTGTTTGTAGATTTTCCCCAGCGCCAGATGAAACGCGTAAAGAGCATCATATCCAGCGGGGAAATCTGAAACTTGCTGTTATGATTTTTTTGTCTAATAGAAACATTTTCCATTATGGTCTAAATGGCCTGTATCATTTACCAGGTCCTTTGGGTGAACGGGATCTTTGCAGTAATATTCTCCATCTGGCCATGCTTGTCAAATTAATCGATGATATTAAGACCATGGTTTGACATTACCAGGATTATAGCTGTCAGAAAAAAGAATCTTGCCCCTCTCTGCTCAGTTCGCATTAACCAACCGGATCTCCCGGTGGCTCAGCATTTAAGGGTTTGGACACGCTAGAGGCAGGAAACATGTTCCCAATGTTGGGGGAGTCCAGAAACAGGGGCCACAGTTTAAGAATAAGGGGTAAGCCATTTAGAACGGAGATGAGGAAACACTTTTTCTCACAGAGAGTTGTGAATCTGTGGAATTCTCTGCCTCAGAGGGTGGTGGAGGCCGATTCTCTGGATGTTTTCAAGAGAGAGCTAGATAGGGCTCTTAAAGATAGCGGAGTCAGGGGATATAGGGAGAAGGCAGGAACGGGGTACTGATTGGGGATGATCAGCCATGGTCACATTGAATGGCGGTGCTGGCTCGAAGGGCTGAATGGCCTACTCCTGCACCTATCATCTATTGTCACTTCAACTCCCCCTCCCATTCCGAATCTGACTTTTCTGTCCTGGGCCTCCTCCGTGGCCAGAGTGAGCACCACCACAAATTGGAGGAGCAGCACCTCATATTTCACTTGGGTAGTTTACACCCCAGCGGTATAAACATTGACTTCTCCAGTTTCAGGTAGTCCTTGCTTTCTCCCTCCTTCCCCTCCCCTTCCCAGCTCTCCCACAGCCCACTGTCTCCGCCTCTTCCTCTCTTCTTCCCGCCTCCCTCCCCCCCCGACATCAGTCTGAAGAAGGGTCTCGACCCGAAACGTCACCTATTCCTTCGCTCCATAGATGCTGCCGCACCCGCTGAGTTTCTCCAGCATTTCTGTCTACCTTCGATGTTTTTCAGCATCTGCAGTTCTTTCTTAAACATTTGTGTTCAATATAAATCAGATGATTTTGATATAAAATCATGATAGGTGCAGATAAGGTAAATGATCAGACTCATATTCCCAGGATGGAAAATCAAACAGACGGCAGCAGAGGCCTAGTCAGTGGAGTGTTTCAGGAAGAGTTTTACAGATTGATTGATGAGTGCGGGTGTCAGGGGTTACGGGGAGAAGGCAGGAGAATGGGGTTAGGAGGGAGAGATAGATTAGCCATGATTGAATGGCGGAGTAGACTTGATGGGCCGAATGACGTAACTATGCTCCTATCATTTATGAATCTCTTAATTCTATCATCCACCTGAATCTGGAAAAAGCAGTGTCCATTTTGTCACTCTTAGGGTGGTGGGTGTATGGAACGAGCTGCCAGAGAAGGTAGCTGAGGCAGGGACTATCGCAATGTTTGAAAAACATTTGGACAGCTAGATGGATAGGAAAGATTTAGAGAGATCTGGTCCAAACATGGGCAAGTGTTCAGGTTAGTTTATTGTCATGTGTGCCAATGTGCAGTGTAAGGGGCTGTCCCACTATACGAGTTTACCCAAGAGCTCTCCCGAGTTTAAAAAAGAATCAAACTCGTGGTATGTACGTAGAATGTGCGTAGCGGGTACGTCGGAGCTCGGGCCGTCTCTTAGCGGCTCGTAACGCTAACGGCAGGTACTCGGGAAACGCGGTAAGCTCGTGACGTTTTTTCAACATATTGAAAAATGTCCACGAGAGCCTCGAGTACCTACGAGCGCCTATTACCATAATTCTCCGAGCTCGAATCAGGGGAAACTCGGGAGAACTCTTGAATCACCTCGTACAGTGGGACAGGCCCTTAAAGCTTTTGTTGCGTGCTATCCCAGTCTGCGGAAAGACAATAATGATTACAATCGAGCCGTCCACAGGGTAAAGGGAATTACAAGTAGTGCAAGATGAAGCACAGTAATGTCCAATTAAGGATAGTCCGAGGGTCACCAATGAGGCAGATAGTAGTTCAGGACTGCTCTCTGGTTGTGGTAGGATGGTTCAGTTGCCAGATAACTGCTGGGTAGAAACTGTCCCTGAATCTGGACGTGTGCGTTTTCACACTTCTGTACCTCTTGCCGATGGGAGAGGGGAGAAGAGGGAGTGGCCGGGGTGAGACTGGTCCTTGATGATGCTGCTGGCCTTGCCGAGGCAGAGGGACTGGCTTAGATGGGGTATCTTGGCCAGCATGGGCAAGTTGGGCCGAAGGGCCTGTTTCTGTGCTGTGTGATTACACTGTAACGTGTAATTTTTCAGCAGGAAGGAACTACATTTTGTTGTATATTTTCCATTATACAGCACGGAAACAGGCCATTCGGCCCACCTCTTCATTGCCCAATTTGGGCATGATAGACACACGATTACTTCGCTACACGGGCGGCACGGTGGCGCAGCGGTAGAGTTGCTGCCTCACAGCACTGGGGACCCGGGTTCCATCCTGACCACGGGGGCTGTCTGTACGGTGTTTGTACGTTCTCCCTGTAACGGCGTGGGTTTACTCCGGGCGCTCCGGTTTCCTCCCGCACTCCAAAGACAAACAGGTTTGTAGGTTAACTGGCTTTGGTATGAATGTAAATTGTCCCCAGTGTGTTAGGGTAGTGTTAGTGTGGGGGAGCGCTGGTCGGCACGGACTCGGTGGGCCGAAGGGCCTGTTTCCACGCTGTATCTCTAAACTAAACTAAACCTCTCTGGAAAACAAAGCAGGCAGTAGAACACCATTTTCGTGACTGAAAGGGTTGACAATAATTGTTCATTCTGTTTACAATGAATATATTTGAGCAATCGAAGCCAAGCAAAGTTTGAAAGAATGCATAAATTACCATAATTACTAACTGAAATAGATTTATAAAGAATAGACACTAACTGTCCCATAAACACGGATATTTGTCACTGCATTCAGTTTAAATTGAGTTTATGAAGAATAGTGATTGTTTTACAAACTCAGTAAAATAGACATGCAAAATGTTCTATAAAGAAGCCAATTAATTTCCTTTGTATTTTCATGAGCAGTTTTCTGATTAACACTAAAAGATTTTAGCGTGAATAAATAAAGCAGAGAACAGTCCTGAACCACCTCATCTCATCAACCTCATTGGAAGCCCTCGGACGATCGTTGATCGGACTTTGAAGATAGACACAAAATGGTGGAGACTCAGCGGGACAGGCAGCATCTCTGGAGAGAAGGAATAGGAATAAGGAATAAGCCATTTAGAACGGAGACAAGGAAACACTTTTTCTCACAGAGAGTGGTGAGTCTGTGGAATTCTCTGCCTCAGAGGGCGGTGGAGGCCGGTTCTCTGGACACTTTCGAGAGAGAGCTAGATAGGGCTCTTAAAAATAGCGGAGTCAGGGGATATGGGGAGAAGGCAGGAACGGGGTACTGATTGTGGGATGATCAGCCATGATCACATTGAATGGCGGTGCTGGCTCGAAGGGCTAAATGGCCTACTCCTGCACCTATTGTCTATTGTCTATTGTGTATTGATGTTTCCGTTAGACACCCTTCTTCATACTGAGGGTCTGGGGAGCGAGAGACGGACATATGGAAGGGTAAGGTGTGAAAACACAGATCAAAGAGGACAATCCTCACACTGAGGGTGGGTGGGTGTATGGAACAATTGGCCAGAGGAGGTAGTTGAGGCACGTACAATAACAACATTTAAAAGACGTTTGGCCAGGTACATGAATAGGGCAGGTGTAGAGAGATGTGAGCTAATGGCAGGCAGAGGCCAAACCAAGGCAGCATCTGTGGAGAACATGGATAGGTGACGTTTCACAGAGTGCTGGAGTAACTCAGCGGGTCAGGCAGCATCTGTGGAGAACATGGATAGGTGACGTTTCACAGAGTGCTGGAGTAACTCAGCGGGTCAGGCAGCATCTATGGAGAACATGGATAGGTGATGTTACACAGAGTGCTGGAGTAACTCAAGAGTCAAGAGTGTTTTATTGTCATGTGTCCCAGATAGGACAATGAAATTCTTGCTTGCTGCAGCACAACAGAATATGTAAACATGATACATAATGGGAGAGAAAAATAAAGTTCAGTGTGTACGTGTATACACATGCACACATGCTCAATAAATAACAAATATAGTGCAATAATAATAATAGTCTGTTGTAGCTCAGAGCTTATTTGTTGTTGAGTTTAATTGGGTGGCTGTGGGGAAGCAGCTATTCCTGAATCTGGACGTTAGTTTTCAGGCTCCTGTACCTTCTACCCGAAGGTAGCAGGGAGATGAGTGAGTGGCCAGGATGGTGTGGGTCCTTGATGATGCTGCCAGCTTTTTTGAGGCAGCGACTGCGATAGATCCCCTCGATGGAAGGGAGGTCAGAGCCGATGATGGACTGGGCAGTGGTCACAACTTTCTTGATTCTTTTCCGCTCCCGGGCGCTCAAGTTCCCGAACCAAGCCACGATGCAACCGGTCAGCAAGCTCTCTACTGTGCACCTGTAGAAGTTAGAGAGAGTCCTCCTTGACAGACCCACTCTCCGTAATGTTAGGAAGTAGAGGCGCTGATGTGCTTCTTTATAATTGCATTGGTGTGCTGGGACCAGGAAAGAACTTCGGTAACATGGATAGGTGATGTTTCGGGTCGAGACCCTTCTTCAAACTGATGGTGGAGGAATGGGACAGAAAGCAGGATGAGAGGAGTGAGAGCATGGCCAGGAATTGATGAACACTATAATAATATAACATATCATTTAATGTCATAATATTATACCACTATATCAATGAAATATACAGCACGGAGGCGCAGCGGTAGAGTTGCTGCCTCACAGCGCCAGAGGCCCGGGTTCCATCCTGACCGGGTTTGTACTTTTTCCCTGTGACCTGTGTGGGTTTTCCCCGAGATAGAAACATAAAAAAACAGGTGCAGGAGTAGGCCATTCAGCCCTTCGAGCCAGCACTGCCATTCAAGGTGATAATCCTGCTTTCTCCCCATATCCCTTGATTCATTCAGCCCTAAGAGCTAAATCTCTCTCTTGAAAACATCCAGTGAATTGGCCCCCACTGTCTTCTGTGGCAGAGAATCCCACAGATTCACAACACTCTGGGTGAATACAAGCTCAGACGACCCATTCTTTTATCATATGTCAGACCCGCTATCCCGGGAATTAACCTACGCTGCACTCCCTCAATAGCAAGAATGTCCGTCCTCAAATTTGGTGACCAGAATTGCACACAATACTCAAGGTGCGGTCTCACCAGGGCCCTGTACAATTGCAGTAAGACCTCCTTGCTCCTATACTCAAATCCTCTCGCAATGAAGGCCAACATGCCATTAGCTTTCTTCACTGCCTGCAGTACCTGCATGCTTACTTTCAGTGACTGATGTACAAGCACACCCAGGTCTCGTTGCACATCCACTTTTCTTAATCTGACATCATTGAGATAATAATCTGCCTTCCTGTTCTTGCCACCAACATGTATCCACATTATACTGCATTGCCATGCATCTGCCCACTCACCCAACCTGTCCAAGTCACCCTGCAGCCTCATAGCATCCTCCTCGTAGCTCACACTGCACCCAGCTTTGTGTCATCCGCAAACGTGGAGATGTCACATTTAATTCCCTCATCTGTCATTAATATATATTGTAAATAACTGGGGTCCCAGCACCGAGCCTTGCGGTACCCCACTAGTCACTGCCTACCATTCTGAAATTTGTAGTTCTCGTCAATACCCTAGCGCTCATTCCACTGGCTCTCCCTCATCCATTCTACTTGGAAGATTAGCCGAGCAATCTTCGGTTTCCTCCCACACTCTAAAGATGTACAGGTTTGTAGGTTCATTGGCTTGGTATAAATGTAAATTGTCGCTAGTGTGTGTAGGATAGTGTTGGTGTGCGGGCATCGCTGGTCAGTGAGGACTCGGTGGGCCGAAGGGCCTATTTCCGCGCTTGTATCTCTAAAACATAAAAACTTGATACAGGTTTAAGAAGGAACTGCAGATGCTGGAAAATCGAAGGTAGATAAAAATGCTGGAGAAACTCAGTGGGTGAGGCAGCATTTATGGAGCGAAGGAAATAGGCAACGTTTCGGGCCGAAACCCCTCTTCAGACTCAAACTCGATATGGGAACTAGTTTAGCATCTTGGCCGGCATGGATCCTGGTGCAAGCTCGTATTCCTCCAAACCCTCCCTTTGTAAATATCTACAATACTACAAAAGACTACAAAAAGTAGTAAACACTGCCCAGTCCATCATCGGCTCTGACCTCCCTTCCATCGAGGGGATCTATCGCAGTCGCTGCCTCAAAAAGTCTGGCAGTATCATCAAGGACCCACACCATCCTGGCCACACACTCATCTCCCTGCTACCTTCAGGTAGAAGGTACAGGAGCCTGAAGACTGCAATGACCAGGTTCAGGAATAGCTACTTCCCCACAGCCATCAGGCTATTAAACCTGGCTTGGACAAAACTCTGAACATTAATAACCCATTATCTGTTATTTGCACTTTATCAGTTTATTTATTCATGTATGTACATATTTATACAATGGTATGTGGACACACTGATCTGTTCTGTAGTCCATGCCTACTATGTTCTGTTGTGATGAAGCAAAGCAAGAATGTCATTGTCCTATCAGGGACACACGACAATAAACTCTCTTGAATCTTGATTCTGCGAACATTCGCTGTAAGCTAGTGCATGGTATTTTGAGTCATTCTAGTGAAGTCTCCCAGCTATTTGAAGGAAGGCAAGTCTCTGACTGAATAAGTACACACAGGGGTTGGGGGCAGGATTAATAGCTTCCTATTTCCCAAGCAACTTGTGCCTGTCACCATGACTTGGAATCCAATGGTGGTGCTTATCAAGGAGCTACTTAAGATGCAGCCAGGGAGATGCCAGCAATGTTAATGACTCTGCCTCTACTCCTGGCACTTTGACATGTCATTCTGACGAGGACAACCGCCATCTGTTCTTGTCAGTGTGTACAACAGATCACTGGCACCTCTCATCGAGTCACTCCAAAATAAACCGCCATTACCAAAGTCCTGCAGGAAGGAGCTGCAGATGCTGCTTTACAACGGAGATAGACACAAAAAGCTGGAGTAACAGTTTAGTAACAGGCAGCGTAGGTCTATAAGTTCTCGGAGCAGAATTGAGTCCCATCAAGTCTATCCACTATTTAATCAGCACGAAACGTTGTCTATTCCTTCACTCCATAGATGCTGCCTCACCCGCTGAGTTTCTCCAGCATTTTTGTCCACCTTCGATTTTCCAGCATCTGCAGTTCCTTCTTGAACATTTTAAACACTATTCAATCATGTCTGATCTATCTTTCCTTCTCAACCCCGTTCTTCTGCCTTCGCCCCACAACCCCTGACACCCGTACTAATCAAGAACCTGTCAATCTCCACTTTAAATTATCCATTGACTTGGCCTCCACAGCCGCCTGTGGGAATGAATTCCACAGATTCACCCCCTCTGACTGAAGAAATTCCTCCTCCGCTATTTTATTCTGAGGCTGTGACTTTTGGTTCTCATCTTTGGAGTGTGGGAGGAAACCCACGTGGTCACAGGGAGAAGGTAGAAACTCCGTACAGACAGCACCCGTAGTCAGGATCGAACCTGTAAGTGCTGTAACCTGTTGGTTCTCGACCCTCCCACTGGTGCACTGGGGCTGACATGGTGGCCCAGCGGTATAGTTGCTGCCTTACAGCATTTACAGGTTCCATCCTGACTACGGGTGCTGTCATAGAAACACAGAAAATAGGTGCAGGAGTAGGCCATTCGGCCCTTCGAGCCCGCACGGCCATTCAATATGATCATGGCTGATCATCCAACTCAGTATCCTGTACCTGCCTTCTCTCCAAACCCCCTGATCCCTTTAGCCACAAGGGCCACATCCAACTCCCTCTTAAATATGGCCAATGAACTGGCCTCAACTACCTTCTGTGGCAGAGAATTCCACAGATTCACCATTCTCTGTGTGAAAAAGGATCTTCTCATCTCGGTCCTAAAAGACTTCCCCCTTATCCTTAAACTGTGACCCCTTGTTCTGGACCTTCCCCAACATTGGGAACAATCTTCCTGCATCTAGCCTGTCCAACCCCTTAAGAATTTTGTAAGCCTCTATAAGATCCCCCCTCAATCTCCTAAATCCCAGCGAGTACAAGCCGAATTATACTCTGTCTGTACGGAGTTTGTACGTTCTCCCCGTGACCTGCGTGGGTTTTCTCCGGGCGCTCCGGTTTCCTCCCACACTCCAAAGACGTGCAGGTTTGTAGGTTAATTAGCTTTGGTATAATTGTAAATTGTCACAAGTGTGCGTAGGATAGTGTTAGTGTGCGGGGATCGCTGGTCGGCACAGACTTGATGCGCTGAATGGCCTGTTTCCATGCTGTATTTCTAAACTAAGCTAAAAAAGTAAAATTACTCTCTCTCGACCGCGTTTGGTCCATATCCCTCTAAACCTGTCCTATCCTTGTACCTGTCTAATTGTTTCTTAAACATTGCGATAGTCCCAGCCTCAACTACCTCCTCATGCAGCTCGTACCATACACCCACCACCCTTTGTGTGGAAAAATACCTCTCTGATTCCTATAAAATCTCTGGGCAAGTGACTCTACTTGATCTATTCCTCGGTTGAGCGTGGGAATGTTGAGGAACTTTAGAACGGAGACGAGGAAAACGTTTTTCTCACAGAGAGTTGTGAGTCTGTGGAATTCTCTGCCTCAGTGGGCGGTGGAGGCAGGTTCTCTGGATATTTTCAAGAGAGGGCTGGATAGGGCTCTTAAAGATAGCGGTCCGGGGATATGGGGAGAAGGCAGGAACGGGGTACTGATTGGGGATGATCAGCCATGATCACATTGAATGGCGGTGCTGGCTCAAAGGGCCGAATGGCCTACTCCTGCACCTATTGTCTATTGTCCATTGTTGTATTAACCAAGCATGCAGATGGACCAGCAATTCTGCAATGCGATGCACTTCTTTGAAAATAATTTGCATAGTGTAAGCTGTTTGGCGCATTAGTTTAGTTTAGAGATACAGCGTGGAAACAGGCCCTTCGGCCCACTGGGCCCGTGCTGACCAGCGATCCCCGCACACTAACACTATCCTACACCCACTAGAGACAATTTTTACATTTACACCAAGCCAATTAACCTTCAAACCTGCACGTCTTCGGAGTGTGGGAGGAAACCGAAGATCTCAGCGAAAACCCACGCAGGCCACGGGGAGAACGTGCAAACTCCGTACAGGCAGCACCCGTGGTCGGGATGGAACCCGGGTCTCTGGCGCAGCGCCACCGTGACTGCACGCAAGGCAAGTTAAACTACCTGAAATTGGTTTGGGTGCATGGCAACCAAGTGAACCGTTGAGACGAAAGAATAAAGTATTATTAGAAGCATTTAAATACATTTTACATAACACAGGGGTCCCAGCACAATGCCACTAATTCCACAGCCAAATTGTACCTAGCTTCTCACTCTCCATTATAAAAAAATCAATCTAATAAGTAATTTGCGGATGCACAGACCCACATCAACGATTCTAGAATTAATTCATCTTTAGACCGGGCATGGATGGAGAATTAATGGATAGATGAAGTGGGCCACTCACTGAGTGATTTTATTTCTCTCCCTTAAAGGCAGTGAGCATAAACGGGTTGTGCAGGAAGGAACTGCAGATGCTGGTTTACACTGAAGATAGACACAGAGCGCTGGAGTAACTCAGCGGGTCAGGCAGCTTCTCTGGAGAACATGGATAGGCAATGTTTCAGAGTGCTGTGAAACGTCACCTATCCATGTTCTCCACAGATGCTGCCTGACCCGCTGAGTTACTCCAGCACTCTGTGAAACGTCACCTATCCATGTTCCCCACAGATGCTGCCTGACCCGCTGAGTTACTCCAGCACTCTGTGAAACGTCACCTATCCATGTTCTCCACAGATGCTGCCTGACCCACTGAGTTACTCCAGCACTTTGTGTCCTAACCTCTGTAGAGTATCATCGGACCTTATTATTCCAACAACAATCATTGAATACACAATTGATAAAACCCTGGGAATGTATAAATTCTATAAAACACACAGAAAGAGGAATCTTGTTGCAATACTTTAAGAACAATATTATTTCATGTAGCTCCATTCCCCAATGGTCTAGTTCCATTTCCTGGTTTGTTCACTTGTGTGGGCAACATTACAGCTCAAGCTTAACTCAAAGCACAGAAACGTTAGAAGATTATAAAGTCTTCAAAGAATATATGTCCATGGTGAAATACATCAGCTAGTTCTTATGCTTTAATGGGAAATCCAGGTTCTCACATCGAAAGCAAAAAATAATTGGCCATGAAACAACTTGAAGTTTATTGCCAAAACTCTTTGTCGTTCAAAACCAATCCCTGATTTTGTAGCACAATTTTCTGCAAGATTTGATTGAATTCATGTATAGATGTTTCACTTGGAGAGTTCTCGAAACAAAATACTTTGTTTTTTTCTCAGTATCTCTGTGCAAATGACAGTCCAAACCTTGATGTAAAAATAGTTATATTACTTCACTGAGTGCTCAGAACATTTGGAAGCTCTTTAAAGCGCATTGAGGAGAGAATTCTTGATTGCTTTACACAATCTCAGTTTAGTTTAGACATACAGCGTGGAAACAGGCCCTTCGGCCCACCGGGTCCGCGCCGACCAGCGATCCCCGCACACTAACACTATCCTACATCCACTAGGGACAGTTTTTACATTTACCAAGCCATTTAACCTACACCCTTGCACGTCTTTGGAGTGCGGGAGGACACAGAAGATCTCACAGAAAACCCCCGCAGGTCACGGGGAGAACGTACCTACTCCGTACAGACAGCGCCCGTGGTCGGGGTGGAGCCCGGGTGTCCGGCGCTGCATTCGCTGTAAGGCAGCAACTCTACCGCCGCGCCACCGCGCCACCGCGAGCGCGATCTTAGTTACATTTTTAGCTTCGTTTAGAGGTACAACGCCCGCGCCGGCCAGCGATCCCCGCACATTGAAAGGAGATGTGCGTGACAAGCTATGGACAGGGAGCGTTTGGAGTGCGTGGAAGGTGTTCCTAGGGGTGTCGGTGGAAGCAGAACGCTGCCTAGATTACAGGGCATTATTTACAAGGAGTCGTTGGACAGACTTTGGATTGTTTATTCTGGAATGCCGGAGATGAAGGGAAAGCCTGATGGAAGTGTGTAAAGTGATGAGAAGCACAGAGAATAGACAATAGGTGCAGGAGTGCGCCATTCGGCCCTTCGAGCCAGCACCGCCATTCAATGTGATCATGGCTGATCATCCCCAATCAGTACCCCGTTCCTGCCTTCTCCCCATATCCTCTGACTCCGCTATCTTTATGAGCCCTATCTAGCTCTCTCTTGAAAGCATCCAGAGAACCGGCCTCCACCACCCTCTGAGGCAGAGAATTCCACAGACTCACCACTCTCTGTGAGAAAAAGTGGTTCCTCGTCTCCGTTCTAAATGGCTTACCCCTTTTTTTTAAACTGTGGCCCCTGGTTCTGGACTCTCCCAACATCGGGAACATGTTTCCTGCCTCTAGTGTGTCCAAGCCCTTAACAATCTTATATGTTTCATTGAGATTCTCTCTCATCCTTCTAAACTCCAGAATGTACAAGCCCAGCTGCTCCATTTTCTCAGCGTATGACAGACCTGCCATCCCAGGAATTAACCTTGTAAACCTACGCTGCACTCCCTCAATAGTAACAATGTCCTTCCTCAAATTAGGGGACCAAAACTGCACACAACACTCCAGGTGTGGTCTCACTGGGGCTCTGTACAACTGCAGAAGGACCTCTTTGCTCCTATATTCGATTCCTCTTGTTATGAAGCCAACATGCCATTTGCTTTCTTCACTGCTTGCTGTACCTGCATGCTTACTTTCATAGACTGATGTACAAGGACCCTCAGAACCCGTTGTACTTCCCCTTTTCCCAACTCGACGGCACTTAGAAAGTTTTTGCTACCATAGTGGATAACCTCACATTTATCCGTATTAAACTTCATCTGCCATGCATCTGCCCACTCACCCAATCCAAAATTTGCAAATTTTCAGGTGACAATACATTATTACAATTGTGCCATCACAGTGTAGCAGAGAGAAGGTAGACAGTCAGAACCAATTACCCCAGGATGGGTGGAAATGCCCAAAACTGGAGGGCATTGGGTTAAAATGCAAAGGGGAATGTTTAATGGAGATGTTCGGAGCAAGGTTTCCAAACACAGAGTGGAGGGGTCGGGAACGAGCTGCCAGGGATGGTGGTGGAGGTTGATACCACAGTGGCGTTTGGATCTATTTGATAGGTGCATGGATCAGCAGTGGATGGAGAGATATGGACCATGTGCAGGCAGAGGGGATAAGATTAACTTGGCACCATGTTTGGTATGGAAATTGTGGGCCGAAGGGCCTGTCATGTGCTGTACTGTTCTGTAAATAGGCACAGAAAAAGCTGGAGTAACTCAGCGGGACAGGCAGCATCTCTGGAGAGAAGGGATGGGTGATGTTTCGGGTCGCCACCCTTCCTCAGACTGAGTGTCGGGTAGAGGGAGCTGGGAGGAAACTGTCCATGAACCCGTAGATTCTTCCCAGCTGTTATCAGACTACTGACCCTGTATTAGGAAGGGTCTCGACCCGAAACCTCATCCATTCCTTCTCTCCAGAGATGATGCCTGTCCCACTGAGTTACTCCAGCATTTTGTGTCTTTCCTCAGTTGAAACCAGCATCTGGAGTTTAGAAGGATGAGGGGGTATCTTATAGAAACATATAAAATTATAAAAGGACTGGACAAGCTAGATGCAGGAAAAATGTTCCCAATGTTGGGTGAGCAGAACCAGGGGCCACAGTCTTAGAATAAAGGGGAGGCCATTTAAGACTGAGGTGAGAAAAACACTTTTTCACCCAGAGAGGTGTGAATTTGTGGAATTCCCTGCCACAGAGGGCAGAACCTGGATGGATTTAAGAGAGAGTTAGATAGAGCTCTAGGGGCTAGTGGAATCAAGGGATATGGGGAGAAGGCAGGCACGGGTTATTGATAGGGGACGATCAGCCATGATCACAATGAATGGCGGTGCTGGCTCCAAGGGCCGAATGGCCTCCTCCTGCACCTATTTTCTATGTTTCTATGTTTCTGCAGTTCCTTCATACGCTGTACTATTCTACGTTTTATGTCCATCCAATTTTGACTGATTCTAATTAGGATATTATTAATTATCTTTCCTGCTATTTTGACCTTTTAGATGTCATTTTTTATTTAATTAGCTAGCAATTATTTTGTTTAAGATAGACATAAAAAGCTGGAGTAACTCAGCGGGTCAGGCAGCATCTCTGGAGAAATGGAATAGGTGACGTTTCGGGTCGAGACCCTTCTTCAGACTGAGAGTCAGGGGAGAGGGAAACGAGAGATATAGACGGTGATGTAGAGAGATATAGAACAAATGAATGAAAGATATGCAAAAAAGTAACAATGATAAAGGAAATAGGCCATTGTTAGCTGTGGGCTCGGTTAAAACCAAAAGCTAGTGTAACTTGGGTGTTTACTCCAGTATTTTGTCTCTATCTTCGGTTTAATGACCAGGAAGCGAGCGGGCAAGATCATCTCTGACCCCTCTCACCCTGGCCACAAACGTTTTGAATCACTTCCCTCTGGAAGGCGACTCCGGACTGTCAAAGCTGCCACAGCCAGACATAAAAACAGCTTTATACCCACGAGTAGTAGCTCCACTCAACAGCCAAAAATCTGTAGCCTCCTTTTGCTCTGGTACTTTATTGAATTCACTTGTTTAATCAATAATGTTTTATTATTAATGTTTAATGTTTTATGTGTCATTCCTAACTGCCACTGTATGTCACGTTGTTACTTGTGGGCGGAGCGCCAAGGCAAATTCCTTGTATGTGAATACTTGGCCAATAAACATCTTCATTCAATCATTCTTAAACCGGGATCCGCAGTTTCTTCATACTAATTATTTAGTTTAATTTAGTTTATTTAGGAGATACAACATGTACCAGACCCATCGACCCGACGTGTCCGCACCAACCTGCGATCCCCGCACACGAACGCTATCCTAAACACACGAAGGACAATTTACAATTGAACGTACAAACTCCGTACAGACAGCACCCGTAGGTCAGGATGGAACCCGGGTCTCTGGCGCTGTGAGGCAGCAACTCTACCGCTGCGCCACCGTGACGCCCCTTCTGAATCTGATTGTTACGTTCTTTGCACGTTATCCTCTGCACGTTCCTGGGGTGCTTTGCGAGGTAGTTCTACAATGTGAACGTCAGATCAATGGACAACACAAGGAGGCTTCCACTCCTGCCATTTCCTTACTGCACCGGAGTCCTAGTTTCTATCCTGACCTGAGTTAGTGTCTCTGTGGAGTTTGCACGCTTGCTCTCTGACTTTGTGGGTTTCATCCCACACCACGAAATAGTGCAGGTTGATAGGTTAAGTTGAAAGTATCCGTGATTCCTTAATTCCTGGGATGGCGGGACTGACAGAAACGGATGAAATGATGACAGATATGATGAAAGAAAGGATCGACTGGGCTTGTATTCACTGGAATTTAGAAGGATGAGGATATCTCATCAGAAACATATACAATTCTTAATGGGTTGGACAGGCTAGATGCAGAAAAAATGTTCCCGATGTTGGCGGAATCCAGAACCAGGGGTCACACAGTTTAAGAATAGGAGGTAGGCAATTTAGGACTGAGATGAGGAAATACTTTTTCACCCAGAGAGTTGTGAATCTGTGGAATTCTCTGCCTCAGAAGGCAGTGGGGGCCGATTCACTGGATGTATTCAAGAGAGAGCTGGCACTTAGGGCTAATGGAATCAATACACAATGGGTGCAGGAGTAGGCCATTCTGCCCTTCGAGCCAGCACCACCATTCAATGTGATCATGGCTGATCATCCCCAATCAGTACCCCGTTCCTGCCTTCTTCCCCATATTCCCTGACTCTGCTATTTTTACGAGCCCTATCTAGCTCTCTCGTGAAAGTATCCAGAGAACCGGCCTCCACCGCCCTCTGAGTCAGAGAATTCCACAGACTCTCAACTCTCTGTGAGAAAAAGTGTTTCCTCATCTCCGTTCTAAATGGCTTACCCCTTATTCTTAAACTGTGGCCCCTGGTTCTGGACTCCCCCAACATCGGGAACAAGGGATATGGAGATAAAGCAGGAACGGGGTCATTTATTCTGGATGATATTGAATGGCGGTGCTGGCTCGATGAACCGAATGGCCTACTCCTGTTTCAATGTTTCTATGCAAGTGGCGACACGTGTGGTGTCCCTGGCGCTGTGAGGCAGCAGCTCTACCCGCTGCAACACCTCGCCGTCTATTCTTCAGTTGGAACATTGCAGCAAATTTTCCTTGACTATTTTCTTGCAAGGCAAGCACATGTTGATGTGATGAGCAGCATCAGAGGTCACTTTGAACGTAATGGATATCTGTATAACCGCAAATGCATTAAGAAAGGATGATGTATTGATATGCCATCAATCAGATTACTGACAATACCTTAACCACACAGACTGTTGTGGGCTCAGGAGTCAGAGTCTGAACAAGGACTGATGTTAAATGCCAGCCCTGTCATTGATACACACATCCCACAACTGAATAACCAAACAAACTTCTAACAACGAAGAATAAAGTAGAGACAAGAGTACCATGTAGTTTAGATGAATATAGTCACGTCTACCGAGGTAATGAGGATCTGCGGTTACTGGCTTATACACATAGATAGACACAGAGTGCTGGAGTAACTCAGTGGGTCAGGCAGCATCTGTGGAGAACATGGATAGGTGACGTTTCACAGAGTGCTGGAGTAACTCAGCGGGTCAGGCAGCATCTGTGGAGAACATGGATAGCTATTGACGTTTCACAGAATGCTGGAGTAACTCAGTGGGTCAGGCAGCATCTGTGGAGAACATGGATAGGTGACGTTTCACAGAGTGCTGGAGTAACTCAGTGGGTCAGGCAGCATCTGTGGAGAACATGGATGGGTGACGTTTCACAGAGTGCTGGAGTAACTCAGCGGGTCAGGCAGCATCTGTGGAGAACATGGATAGGTGACGTTTCACAGAGTGCTGGAGTAACTCAGCGGGTCAGGCAGCATCTGTGGAGAACATGGATAGGTGAGTCGTGCCGACCATTCCCCTACCCATCTACCTGAGTGCTGGAGTAACTCAGCGGGTCAGGCAGCATCTGTTGAGAACACAGCCATCTATTGCCCTTGTCCCATTTAGGAAACGTGAACGGAAACCTCTGGAGACTTTGCACCCCACCCAAGGTTTCCGTGCAGTTCCCGGAGGTTTTTGTCAGTCTCCCTAATGGTCAAAAGTGGTTTACGCTTCTATGTTCCGGCGACTAAAAATAGGTTGCCGTTTTAAAAATCGGTAATTTTTTAGTCGAAGCCGGTTGCGATGCTAGTTGAAGGTGGTTGCTTTAAAGGTAAGACCTTTTTTTCACCCAGTTTTATTCCACCAGGGAGGTCTTACCTTCCACTGTCTGCAACCTCCGGCAACCACCTTCAACTAGCATCGCAACCGGCTTCGATTAAAAAATTACCGATTTTTAAAACGGCAACCTATTTTTAGTTGCGGCTGGTTTAGAATTTGTTGAAATAATCGCCGAAACATAGAAGAAGCGGAACTCACTTTCGACCATTAGGGAGACTGACAAAAACCTCCAGGAACCTCCGGGAACTGCACAGAAACCTTGGGTGGGGCGCAAAGTCTTGAGAGGTTTCCGTTTAGGTTTCCTAAGTGGGACAGGGGCATCACTCACCTAGTTTGTCACATTACTATTTCTGGGATGTTTGTCCCTACGAATTGATCGATTTATTTGCGTATGGAACATCAGCGCATATGGAATGATAGAAATAACTAATCAGCTGTGAACTGCTTCAGGACATTCTGAAAATGAATTTTGATCAATTTCCTCTTTCAAATTGAATTGTTAAAGGAGCAGGTTGATATTTGGTCAGCAGAAATCATTTATATCACTGACAACCTTTTTAGACGTTTCTTTCTTGCCCGGTATTTCTTCCTGCAATACTAACCCTGGGGAAGGACTTATTAAAGAGCAATGTCACATTTTAGATCCTCAAACATAAATTTAAATTCGGGAATCCAGTCTCATTGTTACCGATTCACTTTGTCCGTTCAGTTTAGTTTATTGTCACATTTACCCAGGTACAATGAAAAGTTTTTTTTGTTGTGAGGTAACAGTACACAAAGAGTAGGGATAAACGGGTCTTTTTCAGAATGGAAGGCAGTGATTAGTGGGGTACCGCAAGGCTCGGTGCTATTTACAATATACATCAATGATTTAGATGAAGGGATTCAAAGTAACATTAGCAAATTTGCAGATGACACAAAGCTGGGTGGCAGTGTGAACTGTGACAATAGACAATAGGTGCAGGAGTAGGCCATTCGGCCCTTCGAGCCAGCATCGCCATTCAATGTGATCATGGCTGATCATCCCCAATCAGTACCCCGTTCCTGCCTCCTCTCCATATCCCCTGACTCCGCTATTTTGAAGAGCCCTATCTAGCTCTCTCTTGAAAGCATCCAGAGAACCTCAGGCAGAAAATTCCACAGAGTCACCGCTCTCTGTGTGAAAAAGTGTTTCCTCGTCTCTGTTCTAAATGGCTTACTCCTTAAACTGTGGCCCCTGGTTCTGGACTCCCCCAACATCGGGAACATGTTTCCTGCCTCTAGCGTGTCCAAACCCTTAACAATCTTATATGTTTCAATGAGATGCCCTCTCATCCTTCTAAACTCGAGAGTGCACAAGCCCAGCCGCTCCATTCTCTCAACATATGACAGTCCCACCAGCCCGGGAATTAACCTTGTAAGCCTACGCTGCACTCCCTCAAGAGCAAGAATGTCCTTCCTCAAATTAGGGGACCAAAACTGCACACAATACTCCAGGTGGATGCTCTGAGGATGCAGGGTGATTTGGACAGGTTGGGTGAGTGGGCAGATGCATGGCAGATGAAGTTTAATGTGGATAAATGTGAGGTTATCCACTTTGGTGGCAAAAACAGGAAGGCAGATTATTATCTAAATGGTGTCAAGTTGGAAAAAGGGGAAGTACAATGGGATCTGGAGGTCCTTGTTCATCAGTCATTGAAAGTAAGCATGCAGGTACAGCAGGCAGTGAAGAAAGCAAATGGCATGTTGGCCTTCATAACAAGAGGAGTTGAGTAAAGGATCAAATAGGTCCTTCTGCAGTTGTACAGGGCGCTAGGGAGACCACACCTGGAGTATTGTGTGCAGTTTTGGTCTCCAAATTTGAGGAAGGACATTCTTGCTATTGAGGGAGTGCAGCGTAGGTTTACAAGGTTAATTCCTGGGATGGCGGGACAGTCATATGCTGAGAGAATGTCTATTGTCTTGGGTCGGGACCATTATGGGCTACACATTACCTTGGTCATCGCGGCTGGCTTTGATTTGTTGTTTTCACACCTTTCATTCATTTGTTCTGCAACTTTTCACATCTCTAGTTTCCCTCTCCCCTGACTCTTAATCTGCAGAATGGTCCCGACCCGAAACGTCACCTATTCCTTCTCTCCACAGATGCTGCCCGACCCGCTGAGTTACTCCAGCACTCTGTGAAACGTCACCTATCCATGTTCTCCACAGATGCTGCCTGACCCGCTGAGTTACTCCAGCACTCTGTGAAACGTCACCTATCCATGTTCTCCACAGATGCTGCCTGACCCGCTGAGTTACTCCAGCACTCTGTGAAACGTCACCTATCCATGTTCTCCACAGATGCTGCCTGACCGCTGAGTTACTCCAACACTTTGTCATAGAGTCATGTAGCGTGGAAACAGGCCATTCAGCCCAATTTGCCCACACAGGCCACTTGTCCCATCTACATTAACCCCACCTGCCTGTGCTTTGGTCCATATCGCTCCAACCATGTACCTGTCTAAATGTTTCTTAAACGTTGAGATAGCCCCTGCTTCAACTACCTCCTCCGGCAGCTCGTTCCATACACCCACCACCCTTTGTGTGGAAATGTTACCACTCAGGTTCCTATTAAATCTTTCCCCCCTCACCTTAAACCTATGTCCTCTGGTCCTCTATCCCCCATACTCTGGGCAAGAGACTTTGTGCATCTACCCGATCTATTCCTCTCATGATTTTATGCACAAGTAAACCACATGTGAGTTAGTTTTGGTTGAATAAGTTAGTTTTTGGAATAATTTCTAGTTTAGTGGAATATTGCGTCATTTTATCTAAACCAGCATCTGCAGCTCCTTGTTTTGTGAAGTGGCACGGTGGCGCAGCGGTAGAGTTGCTGCCTCACAGCGCCTGTGACCTGTGTTCGATCCCCACTCCGGGCGCTGTCTGCACGGAGTTTGTACGTTCCCCCCGTGACCTGCGTGGGTTTTCTCCGGGCGCTCCGGTTTCCTCCCACACTCCAAAGACGTGCAGGTTTGTAGGTTAGTTGGCTTGTTATAATTGTAAATTGTCCCCGGTGTTTGTAGGATAGTGTTAGTGTGCGGGGATCGCTGGGCCGAAGGGCCTGTTTCCACGCTGTATCTCTAAACTAAACTAAACTCGTTTTTGTTCTCATCGTTTAACCTTACAACTCCTTCAGAAAAGATGAAACAGATTCTCCTTAACCTGGTCTTAAAATATTTCATATTCCAATAACCCCCTTCAGTAAAGGACGTTTCTCATAACCTCCCTTCTAATTTACGGAGCATTGTAAGCTAATGTCCTCCTTGGACTGACTCAGAGGAATTGTAATTCCCCCAGGTATTGTCATAAAATTATTCATAGTTTTATCAAGAACCTCCATCAAATCTTGACTTTAAGTGTTCCATGGAAAAGTATTCCAACATCGCATTTCATAGCAAAAGTATAATAATCAGAGGACAAGACATCCAGAGGACACAGAGTGACTTTATTTCTTGGAGTGCAGGTCAAGTTAGTCAAGTGAGTTTATTGTCGTGTGTCCCTGACAGGACAATGACATTCTTTCTTTGCATAGCACAACAGAACATAGTAGGCATTGACTACAGTTATATTCTTAAATACACACATTAATTAATAATTTAATAAAGTGCAAATAACAGATGGAGAGGTATTAATGTTCAGAGTTTTGTCCGAGCCAGGTTTAAAAATTTTTTGAAGCGGTAACTAGGGAAATTGATGAGGGTAAAGCAGTGGATGTTGTCTATATGGATTTCAGTAAGGCCTTTGACAAGGTTCCCCATGGAAGGTTGGTTAAGAAGGTTCAATCTTTGGGTGTTAATGGCGGAGTAGCAAGATGGATTCAACAGTGGCTGAATGGGAGATGTCAGAGAGTAATGGTGGATGGCTGTTTGTCAGGTTGGAAGCCGGTGACAAGTGGGGTGCCTCAGGGATCTGTGTTGGGTCCACTGTTGTTTGTCATGTACATCAACGATCTGGATGATGGGGTGGAAAATTGGATAAGTAAGTATGCAGATGATACTAAGATAGGTGGTGTTGTGGATAATGAAGTAGATTTTCAAAGTCTACAGAGAGATTTGGGCCATTTGGAAAAGTGGGCTGAAATGGCAGATGGAGTTTAATGCTGTTAAGTGTGAAGTGCTACATCTTGGCAGGACAAATCAAAATAGGATGTACATGGTAAATGGTAGGGAATTGAGGTATGCTGTGGAACAGAGGGATCTAGGAATAACTGTGCATAGTTCCCTGAAGGTGGAATCGCATGTAGATAGGGTGGTAAAGAAAGCCTTTGGTGTGCTGGCCTTTATAAATCAGAGCATTGAATATAGGAGTAGGGAAGTAATGTTAAAATTGTACAAGGCATTGGTAAGACCAATTCTGGAGTATGGTGTACAATTTTGGTCGCCTAGTTATAGGAAGGATGTCAACAAAATAGAGAGAGTACAGAGGAGATTTACTAGAATGTTGCCTGGGTTCCAGCAACTATGTTACAGAGAAAGGTTGAACAAGTTAGGTCTTTATTCTTTGGAGCGCAGAAGGTTAAGGGGGGACTTGATTGAGGTCTTTAAAATGATGAAAGGGATAGACAGAGTTGACGTGGATAAGCTTTTTCCCATTGAGGGTAGGGAAGATTCAAACAAGAGGGCATGACATGAGAATTAAGGGACAGATGTTTAGGGGTAACGTGAGGGGGAACTTCTTTACTCAGAGGGTGGTGGCTGTGTGGAATGAGCTTCCAGCAGAAGTGGTGGAGGCAGGATCGATTTTAACATTTAAGAGTAAAGTGGATAGGTATATGGACGTGAAGGGAATGGAGGGGTATGGTCTGAGTGCAGGTAGATGGGACTAGGGGAAAACAAATGGTCGGCACGGACTGGAAGGGCCGAGAGGGCCTGTTTCCGTGCTGTAATTGTTATATGGTTATATTATATGGTTATAATAGCCTGATGGCGGTGGGGATGTAGCTATTCCTGAACCTGGTCGTTGCAGTTCTCAGGCTCCTGTACCTTCTACCTGAAGGTAGCAGGGAGATGAGTGTGTGGCCAGGATGGTGTGGGTCCTTGATGATGCTGCCAGCCTTTTTGAGGCAGCGACTGTGGTAGATCCCCTCGATGGAAGGAAGGTCAGAGCCGATGATGGACTGGGCAGTGTTTACTACTTTTTGTAGTCTTTTACTCTCCAGGGCGCTCAAGTTGTCGAACCAAGCCACGATGCAACCGGTCAGCAAGCTCTCTACTGTGCACCTGTAGAAGTTAGAGAGAGTCGTCCTTGACAGACCGACTCTCCTTAATCTTCACAGAAGGAGAGAAACATAGAAAGATAGAAAATAGGTGCAAGAGTAGGCCATTTGGCCCTTCGAGCCAGCACCGCCATTTAATGTGATCACGGCTGATCTTCCACAATCAGTATCTGCTTTCTCCCCATATCCCTTGATTTCGTTAGCCCTGAGAACTAAATCTAACTCTCTCTTGAAAACATCCAGTGAATTGGCCTCCACCGCCCTCTGAGGCAGGGAATTCCACAGACTCACCACTCTCTGTGAGAAAAAGTGTTTCCTCATCTCCGTTCTAAATGGCTTACTCCTTATTCTTAAACTGTGGCCCCTGGTTCTGGATTCCCCCAACATGGGGAACATTTGGGGAGTCCAGAACCAGAAATAATACAGATATGCAGAGGAGCAGTGTAGTGGTGGGTTGTTTCCATGGCTTTAATTAAGTAATGTCATTCAAACCTGCTGAGCAGGGATGCAGCTTTAATCCTTCAAGTTTTTTTTTCACGTTCCAAAGTTCTAGGAACAGAATTAGGCCATTCGGCCAATCAAGTCTACTCCTCCATTCAATCATGGCAGATCTATCTCTCCCTCTCAACCCCATTCTCCTGCCTTTTCCCCATAACCGCTGACACCTGTACTATCAAGAATCTATCTCTCTCTGCTTTAAAAACTTGGCCTCCGCAGCTTTCTGTGGCCAGTAAACCCACCAGATTCACCACCACCTGACTAAAGAAATTCTACCTCATCTCCTTTCTTGTGGACCTGTCCCACTTACGCGACTTTCTCGGCACCCGTCATAGGTTACTGAAATTTTTCAACGTGTTGAAAATCCAGCGGCGACCAGAGAGACTCTACGACTCTTTGGGTGACTGAGGAGACACCTCACGACCCTACAGGCGACACGTCGCGGGGTGAAGCCTGTATGGGCGTGAGTAGTCTCCCAAAGAGTCGTACCAGTGGAAACATCCTCTCCACATCCACTCTATCCGGGCCTTTCACTATTCTGTAAGTCTCAATAAGGTCCGCCCACATCTTTCTAAACTCCAGCGAGTACAGGCCCAGTGCTGACAAACGCTCGTAATTTGACCCGCAACTTCACCTACTCCTTCGCTCCATAGATGCTGCCTCACCCGCTGAGTTTCTCCAGCAGTTTTGTCTATGGCCGTTTAATAACATGGCTTTTGTAAACTCAGCCCTGCGTTCCTGTCTCCCTCCACATTAAAAATGTTCCAAGATATATATTTTAATTCGTCATTCTTAGCACTACAGTCTCCACCAAGGTGAGATATCCTTCTCACATTGACCTTGTCAAGATCCCGAGGGACCTTATTTCAATCAAAACCCTGTTCACTCTACGAATCTCCAACTGATAGAAACCAAGCTTGTCTTATCATTCCTCCTTCAGACTGATTGTAGTAGGAGCAGGAACGCTGGAGAAGAGGGGGGTGTGGGACTAAGCCTGGCCAGTTTGGTGTTGGCTTGTCCCCCACCTCTCACCCAGCTTTCCCCCCCCTCACTATGGCCAGTCTGAAGAAGGGGCCACACGCAGGCCGATTAAGAATGCTGCCTGACCCACTGATTCCCTCCAGCGCATCGTATGTTACTCAACATTCCAGCCCCTGCAGCTCCTGGAGTCTCCATTCTATAAGAGATTGAGGCAGTCCTTGTGATTGAGGCAGTGCAGCGTAGGTTCACGAGATTGATCCCTGGGATGGCGGGACTGTCATATGAGGAAAGATTGAAAAGACTAGGCTTGTATTCACTGGAGTTTAGAAGGATGAGGGGGATCTTATAGAAACATATAAAATTATAAAAGGACTGGACAAGCTAGTAGCAGGAAAAATGTTCCCAATGTTGGGCGAGTCCAGAACCAGCGGCCACACAGTCTTAGAATAAAGGGGAGGCCATTTAAGACTGAGGTGAGAAAAAACGTTTTCACCCAGAGAGTTGTGAATTTGTGGAATTCCCTGCCACAGAGGGCAGTGGAGGCCAGGTCACTGGATGGATTTAAGAGAGAGTTGGATAGAGCTCTATGGGCTAGTGGAGTCAAGGGATATGGGGAGAAGGCAGGCACGGGTTATTGATTGGGGACGATCAGCCATGATCACAATGAATGGCGGTGCAGGCTCGAAGGGCCAAATGGCCTCCTCCTGCACTTATTTTCTATGTTTCTATATTTCTATGTTTCTAAGACACATGAGCAGAAGAAGGCCATTTGGCCCATCGAGTCTACCCCACAATTCAATCAGAGGTGACCTATCCTTCCTTCTCAACCCCATTCTCCAGCCTTCTCCCCTTTACCTTGGACGCCTGTACACATTCCTGAATATAACTGGATATTACTGAGAAGCTTTTCACTGTACCTCAGCACACGTGACAATAAACTTCTAAACTAAGGTAGGCAAAAATGCTGGAGAAACTCAGGTTGAAATTGGAGGAGTCAATGTTCATACCGCTGGGGTACAAAGTCTCCAATTTCAGGTAGTCCCTGCTTTCTCCTCCCCTTCCCAGCTCTCCCTCAGCCCACTGGCTCCACCTCTTCCTTTCTTCTTCCCGCTCCACCCACCCCCACCCTCACGTCAGTCTGAAGAAGGGTTTTGACCCGAAACTTTGCCTATTTCCTTTGCTCCATAGATGCTGCCGCACCCGCTGAGTTTCTCCTGCATTTTTGTCTACCTTCGATTTTCCAACATCTGCAGTTCCTTCTTAAACTCAGTTATACAAATGATGAAGAAACAAAGAACTCCTTTTCCAGCCTTCATCTCCATACCACACAATCAGTCTGAAAAGGGTCCCGATCCATAACGTCACCTATCTGTGTTCATCAGAGGTGCTACCTGACCCACTGCGTTACTCCACCATGCTGTTTAATTCAGTCTAGTTTATTGTCCCGTGTACCGAGGTACAGTGAAAAGCTTTTGTTGCGTGCTAACCAGTCAGCGGAAAGACAATACATGATTACAATCGAGCCGTCCACAGTGTACAGATGCATGATAAGCGAGTACAGGCCTAGTGCCAACAAACGCTCATCATATGTTAACCCACTCATTCCTGGGATCATTCTTGTAAACCTCCTCTGGACCCTCTCCAGAGCCAGCACATCCTTCCTCAGATACGGGGCCCAAAATTGCTCACAATATTCCAAATGCGGCCTGACCAGCGCCTTATAGAGCCTCAGCATTACATCCCTGTTTTTGTACACGAGCCCTCTTGAAATAAATGCTGGCATTGAGTTTGCTTTCTTTATTACCAATTCGACTTGCAAATTAACTTTTTGGGAATCCTGCACCAGCACTCCCAAGTCCCTTGGCTCCTCCGATTTCTGGATTCTCTCTCCATTTTGAAAATAGTCTATGCCGTTATTCCTACGACCAAAATGCATGACTCGACACTTGGTTACACTATATTCCATCTGCTACTTCTCTGCCCGCTCTCCCAACCTGTCTAAGACCTTCTGCAGAGCCCCTGGTTTCTCTACACTACCTGTATAGAGAGTGTGTAGAGAACGTGTTCTGAGGTATAATGAAAAGCGTTTGTTTGCGCGCTGTCCAGTCATTACAATCAGGCCATCCATAGTGTACAGATTAAGGATAAAGGGCACATCATTTAGTGCAAGAGAAAGTCTGATAAAGTCTGACTAAAGATGAGGTAGATAGTAGTTCAGCTGGTCTCTGGTTGTGGTAGGATGATTCAGTTGCCTGATAACAGCTGGGAAGAAACTGTCCCTGAATCTGGAGGTGTGCGTTTTCACACTTCTGTACCTCTTGCCCGATGGGAGAGGGGAGAAGAGGGAGTGGCCGGGGTGAGACTGGTCCTTGATGATGCTGCTGGCCTTGCCGAGGCAGCGTGAGGTGTAGATGGAGTCAATGGAAGGGAGGTTGGTTTGTGTGATGGTCTGGGCTGCGTCCACAATTCACTACTTTTTGTCCTTTTGTATACAAACGATGAAATAGTTTTTAGTTTTAGACAACCAGCATGGTCGCAGGCCCTTCAGCCCTAATCACCCGTACACACTGCTTCCATGTTATCCCACTCCCAAAGCATATAGAATTGTGGCCAGCACACCTTGTCCATGTTCAAGAGGCCCTGTACTGATATGATGTTGATTTTCAGATTATAAGCGAGTGATGTCAGTGGATGGAAAAACATTAAATCTCATTACTTAAATGATTAAAAAAAACACAGTTCAAACATTTGCATCCTGCAGTCGATTCTGGAAGGGAGAATGTCATTGCTGTTAGTTTAGGAAGTTAAACACTTTGGACATTTACTGGCTGCAGCAAGGTCAGCTTAAAGGAAACCACCACTCTCTGGAACTGATGCGCTACAATGCTGAGAACTATATTCCGCACTCTGTACCTTCCCCTTTGCTCTACCTGTTGTACTGGAGTTTGACAATTTTAATTTTGTATAGTATTACCTGATCTATTTGATTAGATTGGTTTAGTTTAGTATAGTTTATTGTTACATGTATACGGTGGCACAGCGGTAGAGTTGCTGCCTCACAGCGCCAGAGGCCCGGGTTCCATCCTGACTACGGGTGCTGTCTGTACGGAGTTTGTACGTTCTCCCTGTGACTGCGTGGGTTTTGTCCAAGATCTTCGGTTTCCTCCCACGCTCCAAAGACGTACAGGTTTGTAGGTTAATTGGCTTCTGTAAATTGTAAATGATCCCTAGTGTGTGTAGGATAGTGTTTATTGTGCGGGGATCGCTGGTCGGCGCGGACTCAGTGGGTCTAAGGGCCTGTTTCTCCAAAAGAAACTAAACAAAAGTGTTGAGGTGGAGTGAAAAGCTTTCTTGTTGCGAGCTACTCATTCAATAACAGACTATATATGATTACAATTGAGCCGTCCACAGTGTACAGATCAGGATAAAGGGACTTGCATTTAGTACAATATACGTTCAGTACAAGTTGACATCAGTCTGAAGAAGGGTTTCGGTCCGAAACGTTGCCTAGTTCCTTCACTCCATAGATGCTGCCGCACCCGCTGAGTTTCTCCAGCATTTTTGTCTACCTTCGATTTTCCAGCATTTGCAGTTCATTCTTAAACATAAGTTCAGTAAAGTTTGATTAATGATTGACTTGCACGGGACCCCTCTCTAGTTGGTTTTGGACGACCGGGACAAAAATATAGGCCTATGTTTGGTGATGGCACAAAAACAGGGAGATGTGAAGAGGAACAAAGAGGCTGTAAGGGGAAGGCGGTAGAGTCCGTGAGTGGGTAAGATCTTGGTAATGAAGTGTAATGAAAGGAAATTGAAATAGTTTCTTTTCCTGCCAAAATTGACAATGTTCTCTCTGAATGGTGAGAGATAGCAGCGCTGGGAACTGCCAAGGGATCTAGATGTTCGAGTGCACAATTTGTAAAAGGCTTATCCACAATTATAGCAAGTAATTAAAAAGGGTATTGTTTGTTGCCAGGGAAGAGAATAGAATTGCAGGGACACACGGGAGACTAGATACTGGAATCACGAGCCAAACACAGTGTAACTCAGCGGGTCAGGCAGCATCTGAGGAGAACATGGATACAGTGGCTTGCAAAAGTTTTCATACCCCTTGAACTTTTCCACATTTTGTCACGTTACAACCACAAACGTAACTGTATTTTATTGAGATTTTATGTGCATAATTATGAAGTGGAAGGAAAATGATACATGGTTTCCAAATTTTATTACAAATAAAAAACTGAAAAGTGTGGTGTGCAAAAGTATCCTGCCCCCCTGAGTCAATAGTTTGTCGAATCACCTTTCGCTGCAAGTTTTTTGGGGTATGTCTCTACCAGCTTTGCACATCTAGAGACTGAAATGTTTGCCCATTCTTCTTTGCAAAATAGCTCAAGCTCAGTCAGATTGGATGGAGAGCGTCTGTGAACAGCAATTTTAAAGTCTTGCCAGAGATTCTCAATTGTATTTAGGTCTGGACTTTGACTGGGCCATTCTAACACATGAATATGCTTTGATCTAAACCATTCCATTGTAGCTCTGGCTGTATCTTTAGGATCGTTGTCCTGCTGGAAGGTGAACCTCCGCCCCAGTCTCAAGTCTTTTGCAGACTCTAACAGGTTTCCTTCCAAGATTGCCCTGTATTTGGCTCCATCCATCTTCCCATCAACTCTGACCATCTTCCCTGTCCCTGCTGAAGAAAAGCATCCCCACAGCATGATGCTGCCACCACCATGTTTCACAGTGGGGATGGTGTGTTCAGGGTGATGTGCAGTGTTAGTTTTCCGCCACACATAACGTTTTGCATTTAGGCCAAAAACTTCAATTTTGGTCTCATCAGACCAGAGCACCTTCCTCCACATGTTTGCTGTGTCCCCCACATGGCTTGTGACAAACTGCAAACGGGACTTCTTATGGCTTTGTTTCAACAATGGCTTTCTTCTTGCCACTCTTCCATAAAGGCTCGATTTGTGGAGTGCATGACAAATAGTTGTCCTGTGGTCAGATTCTCCCACCTGAGCTGTGGATCTCTGCAGCTCCTCCAGAGTTACCATGGGCTTCTTGGCTGCTTCTCTGATCAATGCTCTCCTTGCCCGGCCTGTCAGTTTAGGTGGAACTCCATGTCTTGGTACGTTTGCAGTTGTGCCATACTCTTTCCATTTTCAGATGGTGGATTGAACAGTGCTCCGTGAGATGTTCAAAGCTTGGGATATTTTTTTATAACCTAACCCTGCTTTAAACTTCTCCACAACTTTATCCCTGACCTGTCTGGTGTGTTCCTTGGGCTTCATGATGCTGTTTGTTCACTAATGTTCTCTAACAAACCTCTGAGGCCTTCACAGAACAGCTGTATTTATACTGAGATTAGATTACACACAAGTGGACTCTATTTACTAATTAGGTGACTTCTGAAGGCAATTGGTTGCACTGGAATTTATTTAGGGGTATCAGAGTAAAGGGGGCTGAATACTTTTGCACGCAACACTTTTCAGTTTTTTATTTGAAAACCATGTATAATTTTCCTTCCACTTCACATTTATGCGCCACTTTGTGTTGGTCTATCACATAAAATCCCAATAAAATACATTTACGTTTGTGGTTGTAACGTGACAAAATGTGGAAAAGTTCAAGGGGTATGAAAACTTTTGCAAGCGACTGTAGGTGATGTTTCACAGAGTGCTGGAGTAACTCAGCGGGTCAGGCAGCATCTGTGGAGGGAACGGGCAGATGATGTTTCAGTTTGGGACCTTTCTTCAGATTGAGCTCAGGAACCTATAAACATTATGAGAACAAAAAATGTAATGGGAACCTGAAGAGTAAAACTTATTTCCGCAATGCATGTGGTTGGTGTATGGAATGAGAGGCGGGAGGAGATACATGAGTTGAGGCAGGGTCCATGTTGAAGCAACAGTTAGACAGGTACATGGTTAGGACAGGTTTAGAGGGATATGGGCCAAACGCATGCAGGGGGGACTAGTGTAGCTGGGACATGTTGTTCGGTGTGGGCAGATTGGGCCGAAGGACCAGTTTCCGCACTCTATAACTGTTAGGTCTCTCCTCAGCCTCCAATGTTTCACAGAACACAATCAATGTCTGTGAACAATCAGGACTGTTTAATCGTCATATGATTGATAATGTAATTCATTCACGCATCAGCATTACCGGCCTGTAAACACACTCCTTGTAGCGAATACCCTTTACTCCAAGCATCACCATTGTAAAGATGACACTCCAGTGGGTATGAAGGATGAGAGGATATCTAATTGAAACATATAAGATTATTAAGGGTTTGGACAAGCTGGAGGCAGGAAACATGTTCCCGATGTTGGGGGAGTCCAGAACCGGGGGCCACAGTTTAAGAATAAGGAGTAAACCATTTTGAACGGAGATGAGGAAACACTTTTTCACACAGAGTTTGTGAGTCTGTGGAATTCTCTGCCTCAGAGGGCAGTGGAGGCAGGTCCTCTGGATACTTTCAAGAGAGAGCTAGATAGGGCTCTTAAAGATAGCGGAGTCAGGGGATATGGGGAGAAGGCAGGAACGGGGTACTGATTGGGGATGATCAGCCATGATCACATTGAATGGCGGTGCTGGCTCGAAGGGCCGAATGGCCTACTCCAGCACCCATTGTCTATTGTCTGTTAACTTCTCTAACTTCGTAACTGTCTATTGTCTGTTAACTTCTCTAACTTCGTAGCTCTCATGCCTTACCTTCCTTATCTCTGTGTCTCCCTCTCCCCTTACCCTCAATCCGACGAAGGGTCTGGACCCGAAACGTCACCCATTCCTTCTCTCCGGAGATGCTGCCTGTCCCGCTGAGTTACTCCAGCTGTTTGTGTCTATCTTAGACCATAGACAATAGGTGCAGGAGTAGGCCATTCAGCCCTTTGAGCCAGCACCGCCATTCAATGTGATCATGGCTGATCAACCCCAATCAGTACCCCGTTCCTGCCTTCTCCACATATCCCCAAACTCTGCCATCTTTAAGAGCCCTATCTATCTAAGAGAGATTTGAATTCATCCAGAGAACCGGCCTCCATCACCCTCTGATGCCGAGAATTCAACAGACTCACCACTCTCTGTGAGAAAAAGTGTTTCCTTGTCTCCGTTCTAAATGGCTTACTCCTTATTCTTAAACTGTGGCCCCTGGTTCTGGAATCTTCATTGTAAACCTCTTGTGCACCGTCTCCGATGGAACTAGGGCAGAGTAAAATGCTCCATTATTACACCTCTGTGCATTTAGCATCACCAGCGACGAGGAATTTCAAGGGAAGCTGTCACTTCTGTGATCTTAATTTAGCTTTCCTTATGGTGTAAAGAGCATCCTCATTATTTGTTACCTGTTTAAACAATAGCAGGATTCAGGGCCAGAACCCAAAGCTCGCGATTTGTTTACTAAGTATAGAAACCTCTCCCTGAAGATCGAGGAGCGTTCAAGTGGGACAAAGCCAATTGTATATCCAAAAAGTGGTTCATTTAACCGGTGATGCATCACTGCAAAGAGCAGAGTGCAGTCTTGTTCTGCCAGAGAGCTATTTCAAGTTTTACAGTCAGAGAATAACAGAGTGATACAGTGTGGAAAAATGCTCTTCAGCCCAACTTGCCCACACCGACCAACTTGGCCCATCCACACTAGTCCCGCCTGCCCGCATTTGGGCCAAATCCCTCCAAACCTGTCCTATCCATGTACCTATCCAAAGAAGGATAAGAAGGGATCTTATTGAAACACATAAGATTATTCAGGGATTGGACACGCTAGAGGCAGGAAACATGTTCCCGATGTTTGGGGAGTCCAGAACCAGGGGCCCTCACCCGCTGAGTTTCTCCAGCATTTCTGTCTACCTTCGATTTTCCTGCATCTGCAGTTCTTTCTTAAACAGCCATAGTTTAAGAATACGGGGTAAGCCATTTAGAACGGAGATGAGGAAACACTTTTTCACACAGAGTTGTGAGTCTGTGGAATTCTCTGCCTCAGAGGGCGGTGGAGGCCGGTTCTCTGGATGCTTTTAAGAGAGAGTTAGATAGGGCTCTTAAAGATAGCGGAGTCAAGGGATATGGGGAGAAGGCAGGAACGGGGTACTGATTGGGGATGATCAGCCATGATCACATTGAATTGCAGTTCTGGCTCGAAGGGTCGAATGGCCTACTCCTGCACCTATTGTCTATTGTTCATTGTTTTTTAAATGTTGTTATAGTCCCTGCCACAACTACATCCTCTGGCAGCTCGTTCCATACACCCACCACACTCTGTGTGAAAATGCTGCCCCTTAGGTTCCTATTCAATCTTTCCCCCCCTCACCTTAAACATATGTCCTCTGGTCCTGGATTCCCCAACTCCGGTCGAAAGACTGCATTCACCCAATCTATTCCCCTCATGATCTTATTCACCTCTACAAGATGTTTAAGAAAGAACTGCAGATGCTGGAAAAATAGAAAGTAGACAAAAATGCTGGAGAAACTCAGCGGGTGAGGCAGCATCTACGGAGCGAAGGAATAGGTGACGATTCGGGTTGAGACCCAAAACGTCACCTATTCCTTCGCTCCATAGATGCTGCCTCACCCGCTGAGTTTCTCCAGCAATTTTGTCCACTAGAAGATCATCCCTCATCAGCAAACTTGCTAATCTTGCCCTGTATGTTCTCATACAAATCATTGATGTAGATGACAAACAGTAACGGGCCCAGCACCGAACCCTGAGGCACACCACTAGTCACAGGCCTCCAGTCTGACAAGCAACCTTCCACCATCACCCTCTGCTTCCTTCCATGGAGCCAATTTGCTATCCATTCATCTACCTCCCCTTGGTTCCCATGAGATCTAACCTCCTAGAGCAGCCTACCATGCAGAACCTTGTCGAATGCCTTACTGAAGTCCATGTACACAACATCTACAGCTCTGCCCCCATTGCCCTTTTTGGTCACATCTTCAAAAAACTCAATCAGATTTGTGAGACATGACCTCCCACGTACAAAACCATGCTGACTGTCCCTAATCAGCCTTGCTCATCCAAATCCTGTCTATCCTATCCCTCAGAATACTCTCAAGAAACTTTCCAACTACAGATGTTAAGCTCACCGGCCTATAGTTCCCAGCATTTTCCCTGCAGCCCTTCGTGAAAAGAGGCACAACATCTGGCACCCTCCAGTCTTCCGGCAATTCTCCTGTATTTAAGGATATTTCATAAATGTCAACCAGGGCTCCGGCAATTTCCTCGGATATACAGTGTCTGATTAGACTCAGGAGATTTGTCTACCTTCAAACACGACAGTACCTTGAGTACCTTTCTTCGACAGTAACACTGACTGCTCTCAAGACACTTCCAGTGTCTGCCTCACGATCCTCCGTCCTACTGTCTTTCTTCTCGGTAAATACAGAGGAGTAATACTCGTTGACGACCTTGCCCATCTCCTGTGCCTCCACACAGAGGCGACCGCTTTGATTCCTGAGAGGTCCCATTATCTCTCTCGTTACCCCCTTTCCCCCATATAGCCCCACTAGACGAACCGTCCATCATGTCACCTCTGAACACAGCCGTGACATCCTCCCGAACCAACAAAGCAACCCCCCCTTCTCTTTTTCCCTCACTCCTGTCTCTCCCGAAGCTCCTGTACCCCGGAACATTGATCTGCCAGTCCTGCCCCTCCCTTAACCAGGTTTCAGTCATGGCTGCAACATGGAGCAGCTGGGCTTGTACACTCTGGAATTTAGAAGGAGGAGCGGGGATCTCATTGAAACAAATAAGATTGTTAAGGGCTTGGGCACGTTAGAGGCAGGAAACATGTTCCCGATGTTGGGGGAGTCCAGAACCAGGGGCCACAGATTAAGAATAAGGGGTAAGCAATTTAGAACGGAGACGAGGAAACACTTTTTCACACATAGAGTTGTTTATCTGTGGAATTCTCTGCCTCAGAGGGTGGTGGAGGCGGGTTCTCTGGATGCTTTTAAGAGAGAGCTAGATAGGGCTCTTAAAAATAGCGGAGTCAGGGGATATGGGGAGAAGGCAGGAACTGGGTACTGATTGGGGATGATCAGCCATGATCACATTGAATGGCGGTGCTGGCTCGAAGGGCCAAATGGCCTGTTCCTGCACCTATTGTCTATTGTCTATTGTCCCAGTCGCTCGTACCTATCCACGCCCTCAGCTCATCTGCCTTACCCGTCAGGCCCCTTGCATTAAAATACGTGCAGTTTAAACCAACTCTCCTTCCTCGCTCTCTGCCCATTCTGTTCACAAACCGTTCCCACATCTTATTTTTAGTCAAGGAAAAATGTTTCCCCAGCAATATTGGTGAGGGCTGTTAAGAATGTAATTGTGTGAATTATTGTATTTACTCAAGGACTTCTTGAAGCAAAGGCTTTTATTTGTTTGTTGTTCATTAATATAACGCAGCCGTCTGAATCCAACGGGATTACTCGTCCTTTTAAAAGCTTAACATTGTCGAATAAAGTCCTTTCATTTCAAAATGAATCAGAAAACATTGGAAAGACATCACAGCTGTGCCAGTTTATAACAGACCAAACTGAGGTGATGCATCTACCTTCACCATCTGTTGATTAAAGGGCCTGTCCCACTTGACGATTTTTTTTCGGCGACCACCGGTATCATTGACTGACGAGTCAGGTCACTGAAAAATGCACGGCGTGGCGCGGCTTTCTTCAAACCAATTGTTCAAGCACTTTTGATTGCACCATTCACCTTCATTTTGTTCAACAAAGAAACTGACTAAAGAACTAAAGTTAATAAAGATGTATAACGCGGCGTGACGCAGTATTACACGCGGCGTTTTTTCAAGTGTCACAACTATTTTTTGTCGCCGCTGGATTTTGAAATGTTCAAAAGCATTTGGCGACCCTGATATGAAGTCGGCAGTTGCCGAAAAAAAACGGCAAGTGGGTACAGGCCCTTAACTATATTAGCCTGCCTTTACTATATCTATCACCACACGTATCATGTATGCTGTACGTTCCATATGTGGTCCAGTCCGGATCTTCATCCCCACCCCGGACTATTGATAGCGGCACTTCACCATCTCACGGTTGGACGATACCTTCCGCGGAGACGAAGGCATGTAATGTTTCCGCCGCTTGTGTTACAATAAATGACTATGGGTTGTCACTCCTGTGTACGGGTCTCATTACACAACAATAGACAATAAGTGCACGATTAGGCCATTCGGCCCTTCGAGCCAGCACCGCCATTCAATGTGATCATGGCTGATCATCCCCAATCAGTACCCCGTTCCTGCCTTCTCCCCATATCCCCTGACTCCGTTATCTTTAAGAGCCCTATCCAGCTCTCTCTTAAAAGCATCCAGAGAACCGGCCTCCACCGCCCTCTGAGGCAGAGAATTCCACAGACTCACCACTCAATGTGAGGAAAATCTTCACCAGACGTCTTCCACAACATGTTCCGCCACAGACTTGACCCATCTCTGTTTCTTTCCGCAACCTCCATTCGATTGTCAAAACCTAGCTTTACCGTTAATAATAATAATAATAATAATAATAATAATAATATCTTTTATTGTCATTACACATAAGTGCAAGGAGATTTGGTTTGCAACTTCCATCCGATGTCATAAATAAAATTTAGGTTTAAATACCCTGAGAACAAGGTTTGTAAAAACGAACATTAGACCAGTAAAATCAACACAGACTAAAGTGCGAAGGCCGGGGGAGACAGTCCATGGGGGTGGGGGGGTTACTCAGCAGGGCCGGTTCAGAGCCGCTATAGCTCTGGGAATGAAGCTGTTCCAGAGTCTGGTGGTGCAGGTGTAGAAGGCCTTGTAACGTCTGCCGGAAGGGAGTAGTTCGAACAGTCCATTACAAGGGTGAGAGGAGTCTTTATGTATGCTGACGGCCTTCCTGAGGCACCGTGTGGTAGATGCCCTCCAAGGCTGGTAGCGGTGTCCCAATAATCTGTTGCGCTCTGTGGACGCCGCGCTGAAGAGCTCTCCTCTCCGCCTCCGTGCAGCTGAGATACCACACAGAGATGCCATACGTTAGTATGCTCTCTGTGGTACAGCGGTAGAAGGTCGTCAGCAGCTGTTGGGGCAGACCAGTCCGTTTCAATGTTCTTAGGAAGAACAGTCGTTGCTGTGCCTTTTTGACCAGCACAGCGGTGTTGGTGGACCACGTGAGGTTCCTCTGAGATGTGAGTGCCCGGAAACCTGAAGCTGGACACTCTCTCCACACTGTCTCCGTAGATGGAGATTGGGGCGTATTCCCCATTCTGTGACCTCCTGAAGTCGATAATCAGCTCCTTGGTCTTGGAGGTGTTTAGCGACAAGTTGTTCCGTGAGCACCAGTCCGCCAGGTTCTGCACCTCTGCTCTATAGTTTGTTTCATCACCGTTGGTGATCAGCCCGATCACCGTTGTGTCGTCTGCAAACTTGACAATGGTGTTGCTGTCAAATGCAGGGACACAGTCGTGGGTGAAGAGGGAGTAGAGCATGGGGCTCAGTACACAGCCCTGTGGTGTGCCGGTGCTCAGGGTGATAGTGGAGGACAGGTGCGGCCCCAGTCTCACTGCCTGCGGTCGCTCCGTCAGAAAATTCAGGATCCAATCGCATATCAGTGAGCTGAGGCCTAGCTGGTGGAGTTTGGTGGTGAGCTTGGTGGGGATGACCATATTGAAGGCAGAGCTATAGTCAATGAAGAGCATCCTCACATAGGTGCCCTGTCTTTCCAGGTGGGTCAGGACAGTGTGAAGCCACAGTGATGGCATCTTCTGTGGATCTATTTGCCCTGTATGCAAATTGATGAGAGTCCAATGATGCAGGGATGCTGGATTTGATGTGGGAGAGGACCAGCCTTTCAAAGCACTTCATTGGTATTGGAGTTAGGGCAACCGGGCGGTGGTCATTCAGGTTGGTGACTTTAGACTTCTTCGGCACCGGCACTATGGTAGCTGTCTTCAGGCACATGGGGACCGTGGCCAGAGATAGAGACAGGTTGAAGATCCTCGTAAATACCTCTGCCAGCTGTACAGCACAGTCCTTCAGTACCCTACCCTGGACTCCATGGAGTAATCAGGTTTCTGTGTAATCTTGTCATGTGAGAATGTAAAAGCTGGACCAGAGTCATGTTCAGGAGATCAGCGTTGACGGGTCTCCTGGTGGGCACCTGCTACCTCCAACACCAACTCAACATGGTCTTTCCAATTGCTCCTGCAGATAGGCACATGGGGATGCAGGGAATGGCAGCGCTGCCATCTCTCATGCATTGATCGTGAGACTCAGATGGGCAACTCTTTAGTCGACTGCCAGGGACTAGTTGTAATGGAATTCACCGACGATAGTAAAAATTACCGTCACGGTCACTGAAGGTTTTTCAACAAGTCGAAAATTTTGCGGCATTCGCCTGTAGTCGCCCAAAAAGTCGCCTACGTGGGACAGGCCCATCACGCATTTCACGCAATTCTCACGCTGATCACAGAATTTGCCATCTTCAGTTGCTGCTGACAGGGCCGATGCTTGTCGCGGGTGGACGTAGGTTGACCGGTTGTTGTAGGCTGTCGCCTGTGTCATAGGCGGACGTCGTAGGTTGTCGTACGCGGATGTCCCAAGTCGCGAGGAATTGTGTCGCCGGTCGACACAGCTTGTCGTAGCCGGATGTCGACTAGGTGGTAGCTTGTCATGGACGTTGTCGGGGGGGGGGGGTCTAGATATCTCTCACTCTCAACTCTCACCTAATGTTGACAGCCCTGGAATGGAGAGATATGGATTACATCCAGGGAGAAGACAGTTGATTGTTTAAGAAGGATTCAACAGTGGCTGAATGGGAGATGTCAGAGAGTAATGGTGGATGGCTGTTTGTCAGGTTGGAAGCCGGTGACCAGTGGGGTGCCTCAGGGATCTGTGTTGGGTCCACTGTTGTTTGTCATGTACATCAATGATCTGGATGATGGGGTGGAAAATTGGATAAGTAAGTATGCAGATGATACTAAGATAGGTGGTGTTGTGGATAAGGAAGTAGATTTTCAAAGTCTACAGAGAGATTTGGGCCATTTGGAAAAGTGGGCTGAAAGATGGCAGATGGAGTTTAATGCTGTTAAGTGTGAAGTGCGAACATCTTGGCAGGACAAATCAAAATAGGACGTACATGGTAAATGGTAGGGAATTGAGGAATGCTGTGGAACAGAGGGATCTAGGAATAAATGTGCATAGTTCCCTGAAGGTGGAATCGGATGTAGATGGGGTGGTAAATAAAGCCTTTGGTGTGCTGACCTTTATAAATCTGAGCATTGAATATAGGAGCAGGGAAGTAATGTTAAAATTGTACAAGGCATTGGTAAGACCAATTCTGGAGTATGGTGTACAATTTTGGTCGCCTAATTATAGGAAGGATGTCAACAAAATAGAGAGAGTACAGAGTAGATTTACTAGAATGTTGCCTGGGTTCCAGCAACTATGTTACAGAGAAAGGTTGAACAAGTTAGGTCTTTATTCTTTGGAGCGCAGAAGGTTAAGGGGGGACTTGATTGAGGTCTTTAAAATGATGAAAGGGATAGACAGAGTTAACGTGGATAAGCTTTTCCCATTGAGGGTAGGGAAGATTCAAACAAGAGGGCATGACATGAGAATTAAGGGACAGAAGTTTCGGGGTAACGTGAGGGGGAACTTCTTTACTCAGAGGGTGGTGGCTGTGTGGAATGAGCTTCCAGCAGAAGTGGTGGAGGCAGGATCGATTTTAACATTTAAAAGTAAAGTGGATAGGTATATGGACGGGAAGGGAATGGAGAGGTATGGTCTGAGTGCAGGTAGATGGGACTAGGGGAAAACAAATGGTCGGCACGGACTGGAAGGGCCGAGAGGGCCTGTTTCCGTGCTGTAATTGTTATATGGTTATATGGTTATACAAGGAACTGCAGATGCTGGAAAATCGAAGGTAGACAAAGGTGCTGGAGAAACTCAGCGGGTGCAGCAGCATCTATGGAGTGAAGGAAATAGGCGACGTTTCGGGCCGAAACCCTTCTTCAGACTTGAGGAGATTTTGCAGTGGAGTAGACAAAGTGTTTAAGAAGGAACTGCAGTTGCTGGAAAATAGATGGTAGACAAAAATACTGGAGAAGGCAGTTGAACTTGGTGTCATGCTGGGCATGGACATTGTGGGCCGAAGGGCCTCTTCCTGTGCTGTACTGTTCTATGTTCTATCTTCTGTGAAGCAACTCTACTTTTTTTTAGCTTAGTTTAGTTTAGTGATACAAGTATACGTCTCGTTTTTGAATCCACCTACTGTGGGTAAGAGACTCTGTGCATTCACCCTATCTATTCCCCTCAGGATCTTATACACCTCTATGAGATCACTCCTTATCCTTCTGCACTCCAAGGAGTAAAGTCCTGACCTGCTCAAATTCTCCCTGTAGCCCATGCCCCCTAGTCCAGGCATCATTCTTGTCAATCTTCTCTGCACCTTTTCCAGCTTGACCTTGCCCAAAACTGAACGCAGTACTCTAAATGTGGCCTCACCAACGCCTCGTCCGATCAGCAGAGAAGGTTATTGGCTGCAACCTTCCCTCCATTGATGAACTGTACACTGCAAGGGCCAGGAAGCGAGCGGGCAAGATCATCTCTGACCCCTCTCACCCTGGCCACAAACTCTTTGAATCACTTCCCTCTGGAAGGCGACTCCGGACTGTCAAAGCTGCCACAGCCAGACATAAAAACAGTTTTTATCCACGAGTAGTTGCTCTACTCAACAGCCAAATATCTGTAGCCTCCTTTTGATCTGGTATTTTGTTGGTTTACATGCTTGATCAATGATGTTTTATCAATAATGTTTTATTATTACTAATGTTTCGCCTTTTCTGAGTCATTCGTAACTGTCACTGTATGTCATGTTGTTACTTGTGGGCGGAGCACCAAGGCAAATTCCTTGTATGTGAATACCTGGCCAATAAACATACTGACTTACTTACTTACTAATATAACTGCAACATCACCTCCCAACTTCTATACTCAATACTGCTAAGCTGGTCTATGGTCTATACAGCCTAAATTTGTAAGACAACTTGTTCTGTTTGATCTTCTGTTTGTGCGCGCCAGGTTGATTGCATTTGTCGAAACAGGGTGGACCACGGGAAGGTTGCAATCTCCCACCCCTGGTGAAATTCATAAAATTAAATGATGAAATCTCCAATGTACTCTGGAGAAAAATGGGAAGTGTTTATGTGTGGATCTTCCGATATTATTTTATCCCCTGATATTTGAAAACTGCCCACGATTTTTGGTGGTGTGTGGTGTATTGGAATGCGGGCCAAGATTGGGTGGAATCGATGTGGAGAGGATGTTTCCACTAGTGGGAGAGTCTAGGACCAGAGTGCACAGCCTCAGAATTAAAGGATGTTCCTTTAGGAAGGAGATGAGGAGGAATTTCTTTAGTCAGAGGGTGGTGCACCTGTGGAATTCATTGCCAGACAGTTATGGGGAGAAGGCAGGAGGTTGGGGTTGAGAGAGAAAGATAGATCAGCCACGATTGAATGGCGGAGTAGACTTGATGGGCCGAATGGCCTAATTGTACTCCTATCACTTGAGCGTGCACTTATGAATTCAGTGAATATCTAGATTTTATATTCGACTACTTTTTAAATTGTATTTATTTGGATATTAAATTACCACTCCTTTAAAGCTCATTTAAGTGGAGAAACGGAACCAAATGTGCACAGATTTCAAATACCAGGGGTAAAATAATATCAGAAGATCCACATGCAAACAATTCCAATTTTTTTATGGAGTGCATTGGAGATTTCATAATTTAATTCCAGGAATTTCTCCAAAATCTCACTGGGATTTAAACTAGTTTCAGCTTGACTGAGGTTGACGTGTTTGCCCCTTGCGATAAATAGCATCTCCACCGCTTAGTCCCATATCAATAAGTGACTCCCAGACACAACATCAGTGTCGACTCGCAGCCATTTCTGGGATTGATGATGTTTCTCGGTTTACTCAAATCAGTGCGCGATTAGTTTAGTTTAGTTTCGTTTAGAGATACAGCGTGGAAACAGGCCCTTCAGCCCACCGAGTCCGCACTGACCAGCGATCCCCGCACACTAACACTATCCTACACACACTAGGGACAATTTACAATTGCACCAAGCCAATTAACCCACAAACTTGAACGTCTTTGGAGTGTGGGAGGAAATCAAAGTTCTCAAAGAAAATCCGTGCAGGTCACGGGGAGAACGTACAAACTCCGTACAGACAGCACCCGTTGTCCGGATGGAACCAGGGACTCTGGCGCTGTGAGGCAGCAACTCTACCGCTGCGCCACCGTGCCGCCCCATTTTTTATTCTAAGAAGAAACCAGTGCTGGAGGAACGATGTGGGTCATTTCAAGGTCATTTATGTTTCTTATTGTCACATGTACCAAGGTGCAGTGAAAAGCCTTGCTTTGCATTCTATCCAAATGGATCAGATAGTATTATTCATCAATATAATCAATGCAGAAACATGGAATTGTTTTTTAATTAGCACGGGTGTCAGAGGTTATGAGGAGAAGGCAGGGGAATTGGGTTTAGACAATAGACAATAGGTGCAGGAGTAGGCCTTTCGACCCTTCGAGCCAGCACCGTCATTCATTGTGATCATGGCCGATCATCCACAATCAGTACCCCGTTCCTGCCTTCTCCCCATATCCCCTGACTCCACTATCTTTGTGATGGAAAGATAGATCAACCAAGACTGAATGGCAGTTTAGACTTGATGGGCCGAATGGCCTAATGCTGCTCCTACAACTTATGAACATATGAAGGAACTGCAGATGCTGGTTTACAAAAAAAGGCATAGAGTGAAGGAGTAACTCAGCGGGTCAGGCAGCATCTGTGGAGAACATGGATAGGTGACGTTTCACAGAGTGCTGGAGTAACTCAGCGGGTCACACTTTTGTAATCAATCTCAAACTCAAGTCAATAGGTGGAGCAAAGGGGAAGATACAGAGTGAGAATATAGTTCTCAGCATTGTAGCGCATCAGTTCCAGAGACAAAGTCCAATGTCCGCAATGGGGTAGAGGTGAATCGGACAGTACCCTAGTTTATGGAAGGGCCGTTCAGAAGTATCGGGCAGGAATCTAGTCTTGTTTAGTTTCGAGTTTCAAAGCAGAAGAAAACCCTTCCGCCTGCCGAGTCCGCACCGACCTGCGATCCCCGCACATGGATGCTGTCCGACACACACTAGGTGTGAGAGGAAGCTGAAGATCTCGGAGAAAACCCACGCAGGTCATGGGGAGAACGTACAAACTCCGTACAGACAGCACCCGTAGTCAGGTGTCTCGGGTCCGGGTCTCTGGCTGCTGCACTTCTTCATACCGTTCTCCCCTCGTGTCCCAAGTCCCACACAAGGAAGGGTGGAGTTTGCTTGTCGGACTGAAGGCCGTGACTCGCGTTGTACCTCAGGGGTCAGTATTGGTCCCATTGCTGTTTGTGGTTTATGTCAATGATTTGGATCAGGCAGAGATGAGTTGCTGTACGCTGATGGGTTTTGGAACGCGCTGGCAGACATGGTGGTGGAGGCAGATACAACAGAGGATTTTAGATCCCTTCAATCTATGTCGGAAAGGCAGGTGGCGCAGCGGAAGAGTCGCTGCCTCATGGCCCCAGAGACCCGGGTCCTATCCTGACTACGGGTGCTGTCTGTACGGAGTTTGTTCGTTCTCCCCGTGACCTGGATGGGTTTTCTCCGGGTGCTCCGGTTTCCTCCCGCACTCTAAAGACGTACAGGTTTGTAGGTTAATTGGCTTTGGTAAAAATTATAAATTGTCTCCAGTGTGTGTAGGATTGTGTTTCTGCACGGGGTTGGCACAGACTTGGTGGGCTGAAGGGTCTATTAGGGAATCTTATTGAAACATATAAGATTATTAAGGGTTTGGACACGCTAGAGGCAGGAAACATGTTCCCGATGTTGGGGCAGTCCAGAACCAGGGGCCACAGTTTAAGAATAAGGGTAAGCCATTTAGAAAGGAGATGAGGAAACTCTTTTTCACACAGAGGGTTGTGAATCTGTGGAATTCTCTGCCTCAGAGGGCGATGGAGGCCACTTCTCTGGATACTTTCAAGAGAGAGCTAGATAGGGCTCTTAAGGATAGCAGATTCAAGGGATATGGGGAGAAGGCAGGAACGGGGTACTGATTGTGGATGATCAGCCATGATCACATTGAATGGCGGTGCTGGCTCGAAGGGCCGAATGGCCTACTCCTGCACCTGTTGACTATTGTCTATAGTATTTTTCTGCACTGTATCTCTAAATTCTGTTCACAAGTTCATGCAGAATTAGGCCATTCGGCCCATAGAGTCTACTCTGGCTGATCTATCCCACCCTCCGAACCCCATTCCCCTGCCTTATCCCCATAACCCCTGCCTTATCCCCATAACCCCTGATACCCGTACTATTCAAAGTCTAAAGTCTAAAGAACGGAGGGGGATTGATCACGTGCAGGGAGAGGAGATTAGTTTAACTTGGCACCATGTTGGGCATGGAGATTGTGGGCCGAAGGGCCTCTTCCTGCACTGCACTATCAACTAGTTCTATATTTCTACTGAGGTATTCCAATTATCACCAACGCCTTCAAATGAATTCGGCTCATGAAACAAATTGAGCAATTTTGTTATTTTCAATGCTCGGCTCAAAGTAGCGGTAATGGCTTCCATTAGTAAATAGGTCCAATGGTTTAGAGCAATTGAATAGATGAGAATGTGGTGCAATCATTTCCCACCTTTTAATGTTCTTCCCGTGGATTCCCTCTAACCTTGTGGAGAAATGAGCGCTCCAATTTTTAAAGTGCTCATTGGATATCTCGCAGTGTCGGCCTCCACAGCCAGACTCTTCCACTGATGAGTTGCTCATTTAGAAATGTTCACTGGCAAATTGCTCCGATTCAAATGCATTTGAGTAGACCAATGCCATTAGCCTTCTCCCAAAGCTGCTCCATTTGCGCGGCTCAGCCCCATCCTTTCACCGTGAAGTTGCAGTGCTTGCGGATCTGATGAATAGGTTCAAGGGGCTGTCCCACATGGGCGACCTAATTGGCTAGTTTAGAAGAGTTTGAAAATATGACACGTTGAAGACCTCCTTCGACTATGCTGAAGACCAGCTTCGACTCGCTACGACTAACTTCGGGAAAATTGGACACCGAATAGTGGAGAGTGAAGACGACCTCCTTCGATCTCCTTCGACCTCCCTTCGACTATGATGAAGACTATCTTCGACTATCTTCGACTACCTTCGATTACCTACGACTAACATGCCGACCTACTACGACTAAACCTACGAGTAAAAAAAAGTGTCGATTTTTTCCATGGCGACCTTTTTTCACTCACGGCCATTTTTCAACATATTGAAAAAAACGCCGCGACCTAGCTGAGGCCTCGAGTACGCGGAGACCACTCTCGAGCATGAAGGAGAGTTACAAAGAGATCCTACATAGAAATATAGGAACATAGAAAATAGGTGCAGGAGCAGGCCATTCGGCCCTTCGAGCCTGCACCACCATTCAATATGATCATGGCTGATCATCCAACTCAGTATCCCATACCTGCCTTCTCTCCTTACCCCTGATCCCTTTAGGCTCAAGGGCCACATCTAACTCCCTCTTAAATATGGCCAACGAACTGGCCTCAACTACCTTCTGTGGCAGATAATTCCACAGATTCACCACTCTCTGTGTGAAAATGTTGTTCTCATCTCGGTCCGAAAAGACTTCCCCCTTATCCTTAGACTGTGACCCCTTGTTCTGGACCTCCCCAACATCGGGAATAATCTTCCTGCATCCAGCCTGTCCAATCCCTTAAGAATTTTGTAAGTTTCTGTAAGATCCCCCCAATCTTCTAAATTCTAGCGAGTACAAGCCGAGTCTATCCAGTCTTTCCACATATGGAAGTCGTGCCATCCCAGGAATCAGTCTGGTGAACCTTCTCTGTACTCCCACTACGGCAAGATTTCCTCAGATTAGGAGACCAAAACTGTACGCAATACAGGTTTTGGTTTCCTCCCACGCTCCAAAGACGTACAGGTTTGTAGGTTAATTGGCTTGGTGTAACTGTAAAAACTGTCTCTAGTGTGTGTAGGATAGTGTTAGTGTGCGGGGATCGCTGGTCGGTACGGACCCGGTGGGCCGAAGGGCTGTATCTCCAAGCTGAACTAATTGTTGATGAAGGCCACACACCTAGACTGGAATCCAGAGTAATTAGCAACCTCTGCAGCAATAAGAAACGACTCAAGTTGATTGATTAGCGCAGCGGGTCATTAATTGTTATTGCATGCCCAGGAAATTATATTTATAAAAGTTAATACTTGCAGCAGAAGTAAATGAATTCGCAGGAAAGGTTAAATTGCTGCTCCATCCATTTGTGGACCAGAAGCGCAAGGTTCAATGGGTTTCCTGGGACCCCCGCCGTTTCCGCAGTGATTGCCGGGTTTTATGGCAGAACGCTCCACGAAAAGGTCATTTCATTAAAACGGTGTGAAAGAATATTAAAGGAAATCAGTAGCGGTTCCTCAGGTGGCTACAGCAGAATGTTCACACTGGGATGCCTGACATCAGTTGCTAATATCTCTCATTACTGACGGCTGTCGCACACACGGTTCTCTGGATGCATTCAACAGAGAGCTAGATAGGGCTCTTAAAAATAGCGGAGTCAGGGGATATGGGGAGAAGGCAGGAACGGGGTACTGATTGGGGATGATCAGCCATGATCACATTGAATGGCGGTGCTGGCTCGAAGGGCCGAATGGCCTACTCCTGCACCTATTGTCTATTGTTTATTGTCAAATTATTTCATTAGCCCTAAGTGCCAACTGTCTTGAATACATCCAGTGAACTGGCCTCCACTGCCTCTGAGGCAGAGAATTCCACAGATTCACAACTCTAAGTGTGTATAATTGTGGACGCAGCCCAGACCATCGCACAAACCAACCTCCCTTCCATTGACTCCATCTACACCTCACGCTGCCTCGGCAAGGCCAGCAGCATCATCAAGGACCAGTCGCACCCCGGCCACTCCCTCTTCTCCCCTCTCCCATCGGGCAAGAGGTACAGAAGTGTGAAAACGCACACCTCCAGATTCAGGGACAGTTTCGTCCCAGCTGTTATCAGGCAACTGAACCATCCTACCACAACCAGAGAGCAGCGCTGAACTACTATCTACCTCATTGGTGACCCTCGGACTATCCTTGATCAGACTTTGCTGGCTTTACCTTGCACTAAACGTTATTCCCTCATCATGTATCTGTACACTGTGAACGGCTCGATTGCAATCATGTATTGACTTTCTTGGTTAGCACGGAACGGAAGCTTTTCACTGTACACGTGACAATAAACAAAACTAATTAACTAATATTTAGAGATACAGCAAACGGGCGTCACGTTGGCGCAGCGGTAGAGTTGCTGCCTCACAGCGCCAGAGACCCGGGTTCCATCCCGACTACGGGCGCTGTCTGTACGGAGTTTGTACGTTCTCCCCGTGACCTGCGTGGGCTTTCTACCGGATCTCCGGTTTCGTCCCACACTACAAATACGTACAGGTTTGTGGGCTAATTGGCTTGGTATAACTGTAAAATTATAAATATCCCCAGTCTGGAGGTGTGCGCGGATCGCTGGTCGGCACGGACCCGGTGGGCCAAAGGGCCTGTTTCCGCGCTGCATCTCCAAACAAACTAAACTAAACCATCTCAAAACCACAAAAGTAAAGTTATTGCAAATGTGTTTGCTTGGTGATGAGCAAGATAGAGACACGAGTCATTGAACAGTGGAATGTTTAAAGTCGAACATGACTACTTATCCATGTACCTGTCCAAATGTCTATTAAATGCTGGGATAGTCCCAGCCTCAACTACCTCCTCCGGCATCTCGTTCCATACACCCACCACCCTCTGTGTGGAAAAGTTGCTCCTCAGATTCCTATAAAATCTTTTCCTCTCTCACAATAAACTTATGTCCTCTGGTCCTCGATTTCCCTACTCCGCATTCACCCGTTCTATTCCACTTGTGATTTGTACACCTCAGTTAGATCACCCCTCATCCTCCTGCGCTCCAAGGAATAGAGACCCAGCTGCTCAACCTTTCCCTATAGCTCACACCCTCTCGTCATGGCAACATCCTCGTAAATCTTCTTAGAACCTTTTACTGCTTAATTAAAGCTGGAAAATCCAAAAACTATCAACAAAACAAAGTCACAATGTGATTGTTTTTAAAAAAAACGTTTCTGAGCTCAAATTCTGTCGTGCTTTGCGGGGAAGTATTGATTGAACATTGACTTCTACATTTTCAGGTAGTCCCTGCTTTCCCCTCCCCTTCCCAGCTCTCCCACATCCCACTGTCTCCGCCTCTTCCTTTCTTCTTCCAACCCCCCACCCCCACATCAGTCCGAAGAAGTCTCGACCCGAAACGTCACCTATTCCTTCGCTCCACAGATGCTGCCTCACCCACTGAGTTCCTCCAGTATTTTTGTCTACCTTTGATTTTTCCAGCATCTGCAGTTCCGTCCTGTATAAGTATCGATTACTCGTTGACATTCACAACTCCGAGCCCATTACATAGAGTAGGAATAGACATGCACATTGTCAATCTGCCCGTCCCCGGAAACATGCTGAAAAGGATTTGATTTCTGTACAAAATATTGAAAACTAACATAGTCATAGAGTGATACAGCGTGGAAACAAGCCCTTCGGCCCAGCTTGCCCACACCGGCCAACATGCCCCATCTACACTCGTCCCACCTGCCTGAGCTTGGTCCATATCACTCCAAACCTCCTATCCATGTACCTGTCCAAAGTACGATCCGAAGTTTTCGCCAACTGCCGGCATTATTGACTGATGTGTCAGGTCACCGAATTTGTGGTATGACGTGGCGTGATGACGTATTGACGCGCGGCGTTTATTCAAGTGTCGCAACATTTTTTTTGTCGCCTTCCTAATTTTGAAATATTCAAAATCTTTTGGCGACCCTGATATGACGCTGGCAATCGCCGAAAAACTCGCCAAGTGGGACAGACTTAACTGTTTCTTAAACGTTGAGATTAAACTACCTCCTCTGGCAGCTTGTTCCATACACCCACCACCCTTTGTGTGAAAACATTTAGCCCTCAAATTCCTATTAAATCTATTCCCCTTCACCTTGAACCTATGTCCTTGATTCCCCTACTCTGGGCAAGAGACTCTGTGCATCTACCTGATCTATTCCTCTCATGATTTTATACACCTCCATAAGATCACCCCTCATCCTCCTGGGGATGATCAGCCATGATCACGTTGAATGGCGGTGCTGGCTCGAAGGGCCAAATGGCCTACTCCTGCACCTATTGTCTATTGTCTATTGTCTCCTGTGCTCCAGGGAATAGAGTCCCAGCCTGCTCAACGTCTCCCTGTAGCTCACACCTCCTAGTCCTGGGAACATCCTCGTAAATCTTCTGTGTATCAACTCCAGCCCGACAACATCTTACAATCAACCCGTCACGGTGTATGGGTACAATATATCAGGTCCTTGTAAATCTTCTCTGCACCCTCTCAGGCTTGACGGCACTTGTATTTATATTCTGGTCCTCTGGAAGCGAATGCCAATATTGCATTTGCGGTTCACGTCTCTCCAGTTTCATTCATCCTCCACAAGTACTTGCTGTTTCATCGGGTGCCAGATGACGGAGCTTGTGTCTGGCAGACTAGTTCCTGAATCAAAACTTGATGTTGGCCGTGCAGAACAGATGAAGCCTAAAGATTAGAAAAGTACTGGATGTTTAACAAAGAACTGCAGATAAAAACAGTGTTTATCCACGAGTAGTTGCTTTACTCAACAGCCAAAAATCTGTAACCTCCCTTTGATCTGGTATTTTGTTGGTTCACATGCTTGATCAATGGTGTTTTATCATTAATGTTTATTATTATTAATGTTTCGTTTTTTCTGAGTCATTCGTAACTGTCACTGTGTGTCATGTTGTTACTTGTGGGCGGAGCGCCAAGGCAAATCCCTTGTATGTGAATACTTGGCCAATAAACTTACTTACTTACTTACAGATGCTGGAAAAACCAAATGTGGACAAAAAATGCAGCGGTCAGAAGGGTCTCATCCCGAAATGTCGCATATTCCTAATTTGAGGGAGGACATCCTTGTGATTGAGGCAGTGCAGCGTAGATTCACGAGATTGATCCCTGGGATGGCGGGACTGTCATATGAGGAAAGATTGAAATTGAGGGGGGTCTTATAGAAACATATAAAATTATAAAAGGACTGGACAAGCTAGATGCAGGAAAAATGTTCCCAATGTTGGGCGAGTCCAGAACCAGGGGCCACAGTCTTAGAATAAAGGGGAGGCCATTTAAGACTGAGCTGAGAAAAAACGTTTTCACCCAGAGAGTTGTGAATTTATGGAATTCCCTGCCACAGAGGGCAGTGGAGGCCAAATCACTGGATGGACTTAAGAGAGAGTTACATAGAGCTCTAGGGGCTAGTGGAATCAAGGGATATAGGGAGAAGGCAGATTGGGGACGATCAGCCATGATCAGATTGAATGGCGGTGCTGGCTCGAAGGGCTGAATGGCCTCTTCCTGCACCTTTTTTCTATGTTTCTATGTTTCCTTCGCTCCACAGATGCTGCCTCACCCGTTGAGTTTCTCCAGCATTTTGCTGTCTACCTTCGATTTTTCCAGCATCTGCAGTTTTTTCTTAAACATGTCCTTTAACTCTGAGGCAGTGACCTCTGGTCCTGGACTCTCCCACTAGTGGAAACATCCTGTCCACATCCACAATTGAAAGCTTGAAGTTTAACTGTTTTATAATTGTGCGGCAATATTCATTGGAAGGTTTTAATTTTAGTGTTGAGTCTTCTTCACGCCTCTGAGATAATTAATGTAAATCTATTCAGCAACAAGCATTAGCTGATTATGCATGTCAATAACCGTCATTACATGGTAATTGGAATACATATTCCCTTTGAAATGCACATCAGATGTACATGAATATCGTGGCTTGATACAAGTATTAAAGCTCTACAACAGGGCATGCCAGGATGCTGGTGAAACGCTCAAGTGTTTACAGTCACCTCTACTGTTAGAAGCCTTGATTTTGTAAACGAACAGCATCTTCAGTAAAATTGAGAGCCAAGAGTATCTAATTGTCGCTCAGTCGTAGAGAATCAAAGAGTAATGACCTTTTTTCACTCACGGCCATTTTTCAACATTGAAAAAAACGCCGCAACCTCGCTGAGGCCTCGATTACGCGGAGACCACTCTCGAGCATGAAGGAGAGTTACGAGGACCTCCTACATAGAAATATAGAAACATAGAAAATGAAGTCAGCCACTCGGCCCTTCGAGCCTGCACCGCCATTCAATATGATCGTGGCTGATCATCCAACTCAGTATCCCGTACCTGCCTTCTCTCCATACCCCCTGATCCCTTTAGCCACAAGGGCCACATCTAACTCCCACTAAAATCTAGCCAATGAGCTGGCCTCAACTACTTTCATGGCAGGTGCAGCGTGGAAACAGGCATGGGCGGAAATCCTGGGGGGGACAGGTGGGACACACGCTCCCCCCCCCCAATGCTTTGAGAGGTGGGGACAATCCCCCCCCATGTTTTGTAATCCGGACTTTATGAGAATCTTTCTAAGGGCTGAATCGTCCCGTTCGTGGGGCCTTTCAGCACCGGCGCGGCTTAAAATCTGCTGTATCGAGGCGATCGAGGCTCCCGATGTTGAAGCCCCCGCCGGCCGATGAAAGGCCCCGTGAACGGGCCAATTGATGCCCCACCATTCGGGGCGGACGAAGCTGCTGTTGCTGGAGTTCAGAGTCGGTCACCAACCAGGTCAACTCCCGATGTTACCGTCCACAGGGCCCACGGCCGAAGCCTCGCGTGTGCGCACGCATGCGGCCGCCAAGAAAACATGTCCCCCGCAAGTTTTGATAGCGATTTCCGTGCCTGGAAACAGGCCCTCTAACCCGCCTTTCCCACACAGCCCAACATGCCCCAGCTACACTAGTTCCGTTCAGATCAGTTTATGTTGTGTTTGACGGATGACAACTCCATATCTACTCATGTTGTACCGTGTCAGTAAGTGCGTTGATTCCAGCCAAGATCGCTGCGTGACTGAGGCAGGAACGGGGTACTGAATGGAGATGATCAGCCATGATCACATTGAATGGTGATGCTGGATCGAAGGGCCGAATGGCCTACTCCTGCACCTATTGTCTATTGTCCATAATTTGTTAAAATATTTGGAAGCATTCACATATTTGACCAGGTTAGGAAACAGAAGTTTAATGACAGTTTTTTTTTCTTGCTTTTTACTTGCAGGTGAATACTGGGGAGCAATCTGAAACTCCAGGAGCGGTAAGTCAACTCTCTCCTTGTATCTGTGATACCTTCATGACTTTGGAGGCTTATGCTTTGGAAATGGTGTCTTCTGAATTCACCATGTTGGAGGAAAGTTTGTGGAGTTATTCTGCTCCAGGGTTTCTGTGGTACAATTTCAGAGTCACTAGTTTGTCTTTGTGACGTGTGTGTGTCAGAGGTATGGAGCTGTGGATACTGTGAATACTGTGAAGCTTTGCTGTACGATACGATACGATGGAACTTTATTGATCCCAGGAGGCAAATTTGTCTGCCAATAGTCATAACCTTGCCGTGATATTTGACTCAGCACTGAAATTTGACGAACAAATCAATGCCGTGGTGAAAGCTAGCTTCTTCCAGCTTCGGACGATAGCTAAAATAAAACAATTTTAATCCTCCAGTTTGAGGGCCTCGAAAAGATCATCCACACATTTATCTCAAGTATTAGCTGCATGTTAGCCCCACACTCCTGATATTTGGGCACCCGGTACAGAATTGGGGGGGGGTGGGGGATGTCGGGAGGAAGGAGAGGGGGATCTCCCTGTCCGTCTGCTCCTGGGCCTGGCCAAGATGGCTATTCGTAGGTCCAGGCAGCGGGTATTCGGCCCGCGTGTCGCTGGAGAGGGAACACACACACGCGGTGTCCACGGGGACTTTGGAGACCGCCCGTGAACGCTGGTCACCGCGGGAGGTCGAGTGTATTGTTGATAAAGTTGGCGTTATATTAATTTGATGACCCATTGTTTGTAAAACTGTCAACAAAGGCAGACTTTGATTGTTAATACTCTGTATTCATTTTTATTTTCTGAATAAAACTATTCGTATATATAATTTTTTTAAATGGATGATGTGTGAAGTTGTGTGTCCAATGAGGGACTTTGTTTCCTTCCACAATATGCTTCATGATGTCAGGGCTGAATTTTCAATACTAGAGGGAGGACATTGGCTCATGTTAGGCCACTCGGCCCATCAAGTCTACTCCGCCATTCAATCATGGCTGATCTATCTCTCCCTCCTAAACACATTCTCCTGCCTTCTCCCCGTAAACCTTTGACGCCCGTACCAATCAAGGAACCTGCCTATATGTAGAAACAAAAGAACTGTAGATGCTGGTTTAGACCAAAGATGGACACAAAGGGCTGGAGTAACTCAACGGGTCAGGCAGCATCTCTGGAGAAGAAGGAAGGATGATGTTTTGGATTGGGAGTCTGAAGAATGTTTCTGACCCAAAACATCACCCACACATTTTCTCCACAGATGCTGCCTGACCCGCTGAGTTACTCCAGCACTCTGTGAAACGTCACCTATCCATGTTCTCCACAGATGCTGCCTGACCCGCTGAGTTACTCCAGCACTCTGTTAAACATCACCTATCCACGTTTAGTTTAGTTTCTTCCTTCCTTCCTAAGAACATTGAAACGGACTGGTCTGCCCCAACAGACGACCTTCTACGGCTGCACCACAGAGAGCATACTAACGTATGGCATCTCTGTGTGGTATCTCAGCTGCACGGAGGGGGAGAGGAGAGCGCTTCAGCGCGTAGTCAACAGAGCGCAGAAAATGTTTGGGACACCGCTACCAGCCTTGGAGGGCATCTACCACACACGGTGCCTCAGGAATAATACATAATAAAACGTCAGCATACATACAGACTCCTCTCACCCTTGTAATGGACTGTTCGAACTACCCCCTACAAGGCCTTCTACGCCCGCACCTCCAGACTCAGGAACAGCTTCATTCCCAGAGCTATAGCGGCTCTGAACCGGCCCTGCTGAGTGCCCCCCACCCCCATGGACTGTCTCCCCCGGATGGTCACGTCGCACAGACACATCTGCACTTCAGTCTGTTCTGACTGTTTTACTGGTCTAATGTTCTTTTCATAAACCTTGTTCTCGGGGTATCTAAACCTAAATTTTATTTCTCGATTAAGTTATGACATCGGATGAAAGTTGCAAACCAAACCTTGTTGCACTTATGTGTAATGACAATAAAAGATATTATTATTATTATTTAATTTAGAGATACAGCACGGAAACAGGCCCTTCGGCCCACCGGGTCCGCGCCGACCAGCGATCCCCGCACACTAAGGCTATCCTACACACACTAGGGACAATCTTTACATTTACCAAGCCAATTTACCTACACACCTGTACGTCTTTGGAGTGTGGGAGGAAACTGAAGAACTCAGGAGAAAACCCACGCAGCTCACGGGGAGAACGTACAAACGCCACAGGAGCACCCATAGTCGGGATCGAACCCGGGTCTCCGGCGCTGCATTCGCTGTAAGGCAGCAACTCTACCGCTGCGCCACCGTGACCACCATGTTCTCCAGAGATGCTGCCTGACCCGCTGAGTTACTCCAGCACTCTGTGAAACGTCACCTATCCATGTTCTCCACAGATGCTGCCTGACCCGCTGAGTTACTCCAGCACTCTGTGAAACGTCACCTATCCATGTTCTCCACAGATGCTGCCTGACCCGCTGAGTTACTCCAGCACTCTGTGAAACGTCACCTATCCATGTTCTCCACAGATGCTGCCTGACCTCTGAGTTACTCCAGCACTCTGTGAAACGTCACCTATCCATGTTCTCCACAGATGCTGCCTGACCCGCTGAGTTACTCCAGCACTCTGTGTCTACATTAAGAAACTGTCCAACTTTGCTTTAAAAATACCCAATGACTTGGTGCAAGATGACCCAGTGGATTGGGGCAACACGGTGGGTAATTCACACTGTATTTATATTCAGTGCTAAGGTTTATTGATGGAACTGCTACACTGATAAGTGAATCATTTTGTCTGTTCCACTTCCTGACTAACTCTGGAGAAGGGCAATGGGAGAATCAGAGGAAATGAAGTTTTGCCTCATTTTGTTTAGTTTAGAGATACAGCGCAGAAACAGGCCCTTCATCCCCCCCCCCCCCCCCCCCCCCCGAGTCCGCACCGACCAGCGAACCCCACACTAACGCAATCCTACACACTAGGGACAATTTGTAATTTTGGATTGCCAAGTCAGTGGGTATTTTTAAAGTGGAGATTGACAGATTCTTGATGAGTGCGGGTGTCAGGGATGAAGGGGAGAAGGCTGGAGAATGGGGTTGAGAGGGAAAGATTGATCAGCCATGAATGAATGGCGGAGTAGACTCGATGGGCCGAATGGCCAAATTCTGCTCCTTTGTCTTCTGGTCTTTAGAATTTATGACCCCTTTAACCGACGTCAGGTGAGTGTGCAAGATGGGAGCTTGGTGAACAATATGACAAGCCCACACTGAGGGATCTAAAGCGATCTAAATATTTAGTGGTCATATTAATCTGTGGGCAGAGATAGATGGCTGAAATATGTCTACACTTTGTGTTTGATGTTTTATTCTGTGATTTCTGTCATTTATTTTGCCACAGTTTCCTTTGCGCAAGCAACTGACTGGAACTGTTGAAACTGATGTTATATTTGGTCGTGCTATAAGATAACTGCTATGTAACAATGATGTTAGTCATAGGAAACGCTTGATTTTCAATTGCACGCATCTTATTAGTAGAACCATGATTTTGCCACAAATGCCATGTTGCCTTTTCATGCCTTTTGTGATGATTTCACCAAGATAATAGGTATATGGACGGGAAGGGAACAGAGGGGTATGGTCTGAGTGCAGGTAGATGGGACTAGGGGAAAACAAATGGTCGGCACGGACTGGAAGGGCCGAGAGGGCCTATTTCCGTGCTGTAATTGTTATATGGTTATAATGCCTTTTTCATGAGCGAGTGCCTAAATCAGCCTTTTTTTGCCGTTTTGCTAAAAAGGTGGTGCTATTTCCTCTAGTTGTACTGTGATTACAATGACGTTTTCTATGTTAACGTGTTAATATTGATGTTATTATTAATGTGTTAACATTGTATCAATTACAAGAAAATTTCCACCACCGGGGCGAAACCGGGGGCGCCACTGTCGGTCGTTCATTCATTCGTGCCGCTGCCTGCTGCTTCAGTCTCCTCCAACATCTATTAATTGCTTCCAATTTTGCAAACTTCCCACAAGCTACCACTTCCCTTGAGAAACGTGGCGAAACATTAGTGAATAACTTGCAGGTTTTCAACAAAGTAACTGATGATATTCGTAAAGTTCCTGGCGATGTGGGTAAAGACATACAAGGAAAATGTGAGAAAATGATGTTAGCTAACAAAGATCTTGAAGAAATACAAAACATAGCTAAACTTCTCACGGGTAGTCGTCACGCACAAGATATCGACATGAATATAGAGTCTGTAGCTTGTTTCGGGTATGCACTAGTGACCTCAGCTGAGGTAGAAAGACTTTTTTCACAACTGAAGGATATTCTGTCTGACAGACGGCATTGTTTAACACCAGATAATTTGAAAAAAATGCTAGTAATTATGTGCAACCAGGCAACTTGGTCATTTAATGTAGAATATCTTTGTATTAATATTTTTTACCATATTTTGGTGGTGGAAATACCTGTCTTTTAATGCCTTTTTTGTGCCTTTTTTGTAATTTTATTGTGCCTTATTTCAGAATGTTTTAGTGCTTAAACATCCTGGCTGTACTTATTAGAAACAAGACCTACAATTTCTACCGAAGATAGACACAAAAAACCAGCGTAAGTCAGCGGGACAGGCAGCATCTCCGGAGAGAAGGAAGGGGTGACGTTTCGAGTTGAGGCCCTTTCTTCAGACTGAGAGTCAGGGCCGAGGGAGACTAGAGATATGGAAGGGTAAAGTGTGAAAATGAGAGATCAACGCAGTCGATGCTCAAAGGAGATGTAGAATGATTCATTGTTGGCTGAGGGGAAGGTGACAACGAGGCGTGCAATGTAACATTATTCAGGAAGACGGTGAAACTAGTCGGACTCGGGTGGGGGAGAAACGGAGAGGGGAAGCATTTGTACAAATGGCCCTTTGACAGCGTGAGCTCACTCCCATCAAAGCACTTTATGCGAACTGATGGTATTGAGCCCAGGATAGTTCATGTATTTTTAATATTTATGCAATGAAATGGTGCTGCACATATCTCCTTGGACCTATGTGTTTCTTTCATGCCAGTGGTTTGCTGGCAGGTCAATAAAATGTTACTTTTCCAGCTGCTATATTTCGGTTGATACAAGGTACTGCTGGCTTACAAAAAAATTGGTCCCCTAATTTAAGGAAGGACATTCTTGCTATTGAGGGAGTGCAGCGTAGGTTTACAAGGTTAATCCCCGGGATGGCGGGACTGTCATATGCTGAGAGAATGGAGCAGCTGGGCTTGTACACTCTGGAGTTTAGTAGGACGAGAGGGGATCTTATTGAAACATATAAGATTGTTAAGGGTTTGGACACGCTAGAGGCAGGAAACATGTTCCCGATGTTGGGGCAATCCAGAACCAGGGGCCACAGTTTACGAATAAGGAGTAAGCCATTTAGAACGGAGATGAGGAAACACTTTTTCTCACAGAGAGTGGTGAGTCTGTGGAATTCTCTGCCTCAGAGGCCGGTTCTCTGGATACTTTCAAGAGAGAGCTAGATAGGGCTCTTAAAGATAGCGGAGTCAGGGGATATGGGGAGAAGGCAGGAACGGGGTACTGATTGGGGATGATCAGCCATGATCACATTGAATGGCGGTGCTGGCTCGAAGGGCCGAACGGCCTACTCCTGCACCTATTGTCTGTTGTCTATTGTCTTTGGAGTGTGGGAAGCTCCTGTGGGGAAAACCCACGCAGGTCACGGGGAGAAGGTACAAACTCCGTGCAGACAGCACCGGTAGTCGGGATGGGACCGGGGTCTCTGGCGCGGTGAGGCAGCGACTCTCCGCTGCGCCACCGTGACGCCTGTGCTAAATGTCCGTTATACAATGCCGTTACTTCAACATATTTGCTTTCAGCATCTCCTGAGCTGTGGGGTTAAATTAGCATCTTGCAGAACACATGTCCCACTGAAAACAAAGGATTCTAAAAAACAGTGAGATTCATCGACATGAAAATATATTGCATCGACTCAGGTTCTGTGATCCAGTTACTATGGAGAAACCTCCTCAGCCCACAGAAATTAGTTTAATAATATAAAGAAACCACTCTGAGCTGTTACGAGCAGCTGCCTGCGTTGTATCGAAGGTAGAAACTGCTTGGGAATTGGATTGTGTGGTCAGGATGCGGAGCAATATAGAGTCATTACGCCGTACAGCATGGAAACAGGCCCTTTGGCCCAACTTGCCACACTGGCCAACAGGTCCCAGCTACACCAGTTCACTGGAATTTAGAAGGATGAGAGGGAATCGGATAGAAACATTTCAAATTCTTAAAGGATTGGACAGGCAAGATGCAGGTAAAAATGTTCCCCATGTTGGGGGCAGTCCAGAACCAGGGGTCACACAGTTTATGAATAAGGGGTTGGCCATTTAGGACTGAGATGAGGAAAAACGTTTTCACCCAGAGAGTTGTGAATCAGTGGAATTCTCTACCACAGAAGGCAGTGGCGGCCAATTGACTGGATGTTTTCAAGAGCGAGTTAGATTTTGCTCTTAGGCCTAACGGAATCAAGGGACTATAGGCAGAAAGCAGGAACGGGGTACTGATTGGGGATGATCAGCCATGATCACAGTGAATGGCGGTGCAGGCTCGAAGGGCCGAATGGCCTCCTCCTGCACCTATTGTCTATTGTCTGTTTCTATTGTTACTCCAGTATTTTGTGTCCATCTAAGGTTTAGAAAGACATTGGCCAAATGCGGCCACTTTGAACTAGTGTAGATGTTATTGGAATGGAGGAGCTGGGATTAAGAAGGGTCGGTCATGATTGAATGGCAGAGTAGAATTGATGGGCCGAATGGCCTAATTCTGCTACTATCACTTAGGAACATGCGTTGGGCCGAATTCTTGGGAATATTTGCCATCACTAAATGTGACTTGACTTAGACACAAAGGGATGGTCCATAATTGTAGATGACGGCATTGGAAAAGTGCTGACACACACACATTTTACTGTAATGGGGCCTGTCCCACTTGATTTTTTTTTAGGCAACTGCCGGCGACTGTCATAGTCGTAGCAGGTCACCGAAAAACCGTCGAGAACCTACGTCATCCTGGCGACAAGCTACGGCAGCACCTACGTCAGGAGAAGTCAAGCTGCGCTCATTGGCGTCACTGTCGCCGAAAAATGTTCAACATGTCGAAAATTTAGCGGCGACCAGAAAGACGCTACGGCTTTTTACGCGACGGAGGAGACGACTCGCGGCGACCATCGGCGAACATGTGGCGACAAACTGGTCGCCTATGGTTGGCTAAAAAATCGCCTAAAGGGCCTGTCCCTCTTTGCGATTTTTCTCGGCGACTGCGGAGAGTCAGTGACTGACGCCCGTAAAACCGTTGCACGACATACACGCTGACGTATGCTAGAAGCACAGAAACACAGAAACATAGAAAATAGGTGCAGGAGGAGGCCATTCAGCCCTACGAGCCACCACCGCCATTCATTGTGATCATGGCTGATCATCCCCAATCAATAACCCGTGCCTGCCTTCTCCCCATATCCCTTGATTCCACTAGCCCCTAGAGCTCTATCCAACTCTCTCTTAAATCCATCCAGTGATTTGGCCTCCACTGCCCTGTGTGGCAGAGAATTCCACAAATTCACAACTCTCTGGGTGAAAAAGTTTTTTCTCACGTCAGTCTTAAATGGCCTCCCCTTTATTCTAAGACTGTGGCCCTTGGTTCTGGACTCGCCCAACATCGGAAACATTTTCCTGCATCTAGCTTGTCCAGTCCTTTTATAATTTGATATGTTTCTATAAGATCCCCCCTTATGCGGGTGATGCGCAGTTAGGGTTAGAGACCACAGATAGGCTGTAAAATATTCTTCCTTCAACGCAAGGATTTTAAACAATAATATATTAAAATTAATACCATAAAATCAATTGTGTAAATGAAAAGATGTCAGAGTTTTATTTATAGATGTATTGGTCCGCTTCCAGATCCAATCACCGTCTCTATAACTTGGATGGATTCAGTGAGTGTATACTGAACTCCCCCTCCCCTCTACCCCCCTCCTGCCCCATCACTCCTTCTCCACTCCCCCTACCCTTCTCCCCTCCCCTCTCCCCACCTTCTTCCCTTCCTCCCTCTTCTTCCCTTCTCCCCGCTCTATTCTTCTCCCCCTTCTCCACTGCCCCCCACCCCGCTCAGACCCTCTCCCTCTCCTCCCATTCTCCAACTCTTCCCCCCCACTTTCCCCCGACACCCCGTCCCCCCCCCCCCCCCCCCCCCCATTTGTGGACCCAGCCTGCGACCAGCAATACCCCTCACTCTATCCCACACACGGTAGGGAAAATTTATACAAACCTGTGCACCTTTGTAGGGCGGGAGGAAACCCAAACCCTAGCCCTAACTCTAACCCTAGCCCTAACCATAACCCTAACCCTAGTTCCCCAAGTCTGCATTTTTCCCCTAGTCAAAACAGATGATATGGAGTAGACTTTGTGCAGTACTATTAGTGGGATCTAGCTGTCACAGGCTGGGTCGACAAATGGGGGGCGTCAGGGAACGTGGGGGGGGGGGGAGGTTGTAGAATGGGAGAAGAGGGAGAGGGGAGAAAGGGATGTGAGGGGAGGGGGGAGTGGAGAAGGAAGGATGGAGGCGGGAGGGGGGTGGAGGGGAGAGCGGAGTTCAGTCTACACTCACTGAATCCATCCCTGTGAAAGGTTATAGAGATGGTGATTGGATCTGGAAGCAGACCAATACGTCTAACGACTCTGACATATTTTCATTTGTACTATTGATTTTATTGTATTAATTTTAATATATCAATGTTTAAAATCTATGCATTGAAGGAAGAATATTTTACAGCCCATCTGTGGTCCCTAACCCCAACCCTAACCCTAACCCTAAGCGGGCGCCACCTGCAAAACAGCGTACGTAAGCGTGTGACAGGGTGTACGACATGTTGAGACACCCAGATGTCGCCCCTGGGTTTTGAACATTCCACAATGCTGGGGTGACAGGTAGACACTGCGCGTCACTTACACGTCACCGTGCGTCACTATATGCGTCACCACACGTCACACCCCGACCACAACGCGACAATCGCCAAACAATCGGTGAAAATGTCGCCCAAGTGGGACAAGCCGGTTAGTTTGTACCAAGGAGCATCTGCAAAGAACAATGCCTTGGAGAGAAAGAGAAAAAAAACAGTAAGTTATTGGCTGTGGTGTAACGATGGATCTCAAACAGAACCTTTTAATGCTTCCAGATTTACAATGGGGGTGAGAGGGGACTAATGGACATTGTTAATGGGCTTACAGACGCATTTGCAAATGAGGAGAAAACAGCTTGGAGCCAATGGTGACAAGTAAAGTTAATGAGAGGAACAGCTTCGTCAGCAAGGTGTCCGATCTGATGGATTGTGGCTTCGCACAACCACTTACCGGCAAGCATCACGCAGCTCGGTTTGGGAACAGCTCCATCCAAGACCGCAGGAAATTGCAGAGAATTGTGGACGCAGCCCAGACCATCACACAAACCAACCTCCCTCCCATCGACTCCATCTACACCTCACGCTGCCTCGGCAAGGCCAGCAGCATCATCAAGGACCAGTCACACCCCGGCCACTCCCTCTTCTCCCCTCTCCCATCAGGCAAGAGGTACAGAAGTGTGAAAACGCACACCTCCAGATTCAGGGACAGTTTCTTCCCAGCTGTTATCAGGCAACTGAATCATCCTACCACAACTAGAGACCAGCTGAACTACTATCTACCTCATCTTTAGTCAGACTTTATCAGACTTTCTCTTGCACTAAATGATGTGCCCTTTATCCTTCATCTGTACACTATGGATGGCCTGATTGTAATGACTGGACAGCGTGCAAACGCTTTTCATTATACCTCAGAACCTCAGAACATGTTCTCTACACACTCTCTATACAGGTAGTGTAGAGAAACCAGGGGCTCTGCAGAAGGTCTTAGACAGGTTGGGAGAGTGGGCAGAGAAGTGGCAGATGGAATATAGTGTAACCAAGTGTCGAGTCATGCATTTTGGTCGTAGGAATAACGGCGTAGACTATTTTCAAAATGGAGAGAGAATCCTGCACCAGCACTCCCAAAAAGTTAATTTGCAAGTCGAATTGGTAATAAAGAAAGCAAACTCAATGCCAGCATTTATTTCGAGAGGGCTTGTGTACAAAAACAGGGATGTAACGCTGAGGCTCTATAAGGCGCTGGTCAGGCCGCATTTGGAATATTGTGAGCAATGTTGGGCCCCGTATCTGAGGAAGGATGTGCCGACTCTGAAGACGGTCCAGAGGAGGTTTACGAGAATGATCTCAGAAAAGAGTAGGTTAACATATGATGAGCGTTTGTTGGCACTGGGCCTGTACTCGCTGGAGTTTAGAAGTATGAGGGGGGGACCTCTTTGAAACTTTCAGAATAGTGAAAGGCCTGGATAGAGTGGATGTGGGGAGGATGTTTCCACTAGTGGGAGAGTCTAGGACTTGAGGTCAAAGCCTCAGAACTAAAGGACGTTCTTTTCAGAAGGAGATGAGGAGAAATTTCCGAGGAAAGGCTTAATTCTGCTCCTAAGACTACCGAACGTATATTAAGGGATTTTCATTGGCTTCGACACCAGGATTATCCCTTGTGATTTTCTGTCCCCATTATTTACGACCTAAGATAAAGATGGGGCATCTTGGTTAGTATGGACAAGTTGGGCCAAAGAACATATTTTGGGCTTTATGACACCGTTGTTCATGTTTATGTGATAGGGGCAGAATTAGGCCATTCGGCCCATTGAGTCTGTCTTTACCTCTAAACCCCATTCTCCTGCCTTCTCCCCACAACCCCTGACACCCGTACTGACCAACAAACTGTCCATCTCCAGCTTTAAAATATCAATAGACAATAGGTGCAGGAGTAGGCCATTCGGCCCTTCGAGCCAGCACTGCCATTCAATGTGATCATGGCTGATCATCCCCAATCAGTACCCCGTTCCTGCCTTCTCCCCATATCCCCTGACTCCGCTATCTTTAAGAGCCCTATCTAGCTCTCTCTTGAAAGCATCTAGAGAACCGGCCTCCACCGCCCCCTGAGGCAGAGAATTCCACAGACTCACAACTCTGTGTGAGAAAAAGTGTTTCCTCGTCTCCGTTCTAATATTTTGAGAGAAAATAAATTAATAAAATAGCAGGGCTTTCTATTCAGTGGATGAAAATAGTTCAGCGGAGATTCAGAAGATAATAATGAAATGAAGATTGATTCTAAAATAGTTCTTCAGAGTTCATCTGTTTCAATTCAGTAATATTTAATTCCTTGTTTAAATTTAATAGGCAGAGATCGAGTCATTTATATTTTTAGTGTTCCATTGACTTTATTTAGTGTGCTTAATTGCTCAACCTTATTTTACACACCAATAACTTATTTTGAATTGTGTAATAAAACCATCATTTCAAATTCAATTCAGTTCCTTCAGTTGACTGATTGAATGAGTTGGTGAGAATGAAATGCAATTGTTGCTGTGTGGAAATCCTCGCCGTGAAAACAGCGGGGAGCAGGATGTGAATCTTCCACGCACATATCATCTGTGCGTTCACCCGATCCAGTCCCCTCGTGATTTTATACGCCTCTACTTCCCCAAGAAGTCTAATGGGCCTGTCCCACTTAGGCGACTTTTTTGCATTCGTCGAAACAGGGCGGACCACGTGAAGGTCGCAATCTGGCACCCGCCGAGAATTTTACACGTTGAAAAATTAGCGGCGACTAGAATGGAGCCGCCATGGAGAGTAGCGAGAATTCTCGTGCCGTAGGTGGGTCGCCAGGAGGTCAAATGTTCTCGGAGGTTCTCATAGGTTGTAGCCAGTGCTGACCGGTGAATTTCATCGGCTCTTTGGGGAAAGAAAAGGTAAGCAGTAGTTTTCAGAACCAAGGATAACCGACCGGTGATGTTAAATATCCGCTGAGCTTCACAGCCGTGTATCTCTGGCTTCTTAGAAGTTGTCCCCACTCAATCTCCCCCTCTCTTTTTGAAAGGTCTTACCGTACGCTATTAATGTTCAGAGTGTTGTCCAAGCCAAGTTTAATAGCCTGATGGCTGTGGGGAAGTAGCTATTCCTGAACCTGGTCGTTGCAGTTTTCAGGCTCTTGTACCTTCTACCTGAAGGCAGCAGGGAGATGAGTGTGTGGCCAGGGTGGTGTGGGTCCTTGATGATGCTGCCAGCCTTTTTGAGGCAGCGAGTGCGATAGATCCCCTCGATGGAAGGGAGGTCAGAGCCTTACAGAAACGGAAAATAAATAAATACAAGGACTGGACAAGCTAGATGCAGGAAAAGTGTTCTCAATGTTGGGGGAGTCCAGAACAACGGGCCACAGTCTAAGAATAAAGAGAAGGCCATTTAAAATTGAGATGAGGAAAAAGCTTTTTCACCCAGAGAGTTGTGAATTTGTGGAATTCCCTGCCACAGAGGGAATGCCACGGAGGCCAATTCAATGGATGGATTTAAGAGAGAGTTAGATAGAGCTCTAGGGGCTAGTGGAGTCAAGGGATATGGGGAGAAGGCAGGCACGGGTTATTGATTGGGGACGATCAGCCATGATCACAATGAATGGCGGTGCTGGCTCGAAGGGCCGAATGGCCTCCTCCTGCACCTATTTTCTATGTTTCTATTGATGCTCGGGCAAATCACAGTTAGCCTGTCATCCTGCACATGTACATTTGTGTTGATCAAAGGAGCAGCCAAGAAGTGCTGGGTTGATGCTGTTATTCAAAGTGTGAGGTGATCATCAAGGACACGGCTTATTGTTCATCCTTCACCTTTCAATAGAACGGCTTTTTAGGCAGGCAGCTCGAGTTATAGTCCCAGAGACACAGAGCCACGGAGACACAGAGTCACAGAGGCACAGAGACACAGAGACACAGAGTCACAGAGACACAGAGACACAGATACACAGACACAGAGTCACAGAGACACAGAGACACAGTGTCACAGAGGCACAGAGACACAGTGTCACAGAGACACAGTGTCACGGAGACACAGAGACACAGAGTCACAGAGACACAGAGACACAGTGTCACGGAGACACAGAGACACAGTCACAGAGACACAGAGTCACAGAGACACAGAGACACAGAGTCACAGAGACACAGAGACACAGACACAGAGACACAGAGACACAGAGACACAGAGACACAGAGACACAGAGACACAGATACACAGACACAGAGACACAGAGACACAGAGACACAGAGACACAGAGACACAGATACACAGACACAGAGACACAGAGACACAGAGACACAGAGTCACAGTGTCACGGAGACACAGAGACACAGAGTCACAGAGACACAGAGACACAGTGTCACGGAGACACAGAGACACAGAGTCACAAAGACACAGAGACACAGAGACACAGAGTCACAGAGACACAGATACACAGACACAGAGACACAGTGTCACAGAGACACAGAGACACAGTGTCACAGAGACACAGAGACACAGAGACACAGAGACACAGAGTCACAGAGACACAGAGACACAGATACACAGACACAGAGACACAGAGACACAGAGACACAGAGTCACAGAGACACAGAGACACAGAGACACAGAGACACAGAGACACAGAGAGACAGAGACACAGAGACACAGAGAGACAGAGACACAGAGACACAGAGCCACAGAGACACAGAGACACAGAGACACAGAGACACAGAGACACAGAGACACAGAGGCACAGAGACACAGAGACACAGAGAGACAGAGACACAGAGACACAGAGACACAGAGTCACAGAGTCACGGAGACACGGAGACACGGAGTTACAGAGTCAGAGTAACAGAGACACGGAGACACGGTCACAGAGATGGGGAATCATAAATCACATAATCCACCTCCAGTTTAAATTCCATTTGGAATATTTTGGAGGACGAAGAATAAAGAACCAGACCCTTCGACCCAACTTGCCCACACCGACCAAGATGCCCGATCTACATTAGTCCCACCATATCCCTCTACCTGTCCAAGTGTCTTTTACATGTTGTTATAGTCCCTGCTTCACTACCTTCTCCAGCAGCTCGTTCCATAAACCAACCACCCTTTGTGTGAAAAAGTCACCCCTCAGGTTCCTATAAGTCTTTCCCCTCTCACCCTAGTCTGCGTAAAGCACTCTGGGCATTCACTATCTGTTCCTTTCATGATGTTATACACCTCTATACGATCACCCCTCATCCTCCTGCGCTCCAAGGAATAGAGTCCCAGCCTGCTCAACCTCTCCCTGTAGCTCAGGCCCTCGAGTCCTGGCAACATCCTTGTAAAAGGCATCATCAGACACTTTTCTGATGGTTAATACTGCGAACAACCTCTGTCGCTGCTCTCCTTCTGTGTCTCCTCCTGCTCTCCAACTAAGAAGGGTCTCGACCCGAAACGTCACCCATTCCTTCTCTCCAGAGATGCTGCCTGTCCTGCTGAGTTACTCCAGCATTTTGTGTCTGTCTTTGGTTTAATCCAGCACCTGCAGTCCCTTCCTGCACGTTTTGTCTTTCTTTGAGCTCATTGGTTTAAGTTTTTCCAAATACGATAGTGGCATTTAAGAGGCTTTTGGATAGGCGCAAGGACCTGCAGGGAATGGAGACATGTAGATCACATGCAGGTAGTTAATGGGTGGTTTTGATATCAATAGACCATCGACAATAGACAATAGTTTGCTGAGAACCGGCATCCACCGCCCACTGAGGCAGAGAATTCCACAGACTCACAACTCTCTGAGTGAAAAAGTGTTTGCTCATCTCCGTTCTAAATGGCTGTCCCCTTATTCTTAAACTGTGTGTGGCCCCTGGTTCTGGTCTCCCCCAACATCGGGACCGTCATGTTCAGCACGGACATTGCGGGACGAAGGGCGTGTTCCTGAGCTGCACCGTAGATGAGCGTTGACAATAACGCTTTCATGATGCAGACACACAGAGAAATCTTCATCAACGCCTCGACAGTGTATCTGAGTCAAGAGGTCATGTTCTCCAGAGATGCTGCCTGACCCACTGTGTTACTCATGCAATTTGCATCTTTTTTTTGTGAACCAGCATCTCCAGTTCCTTGAGTCTCCCTATTGCCTCCTGTGCCCGGTTTACTACTTGAAGCTGAAATCCATCCATCTGAAAATGGTGCGATCGGAAGATTGAGGAGATCACTCTGTCGATAAATACACTATCAGGCTCCAACAGTCGTACAGTAGAGAGCATAATGACTGGTTGCATCACGCACTGGTTCAGCAACTCAAACGCCCAGGAATGAAGGAGGCAGCAGGAGGCGATAGGCTTAGTGCTAACTACGCACTTATTTCACTATAGTCATCGAAGTACAGGAGTCTGAAAACTGTGACCTCCAGGTTCAAGAACTGCTTCTTCCCAACAACTATCAGGCTCTTGAACACTGCACGACAATAAATATATTATGTTTAAGAAAGAACTGTAGCTGCTGAAAAAATCAAAAATGCTGGAGAAACTCAGCGGGTGAGGCAGCATCTGTAGAGAGAAGTAATTGTCGACGTTTCGGGCCGAAACCTGAAGAAGGTTCTCGACCCGAAACGTTGCCAATTCCTTCTCTCCATAGATGCTACCTCACCCACTAAATATATTATGAACTATGAACTGCAGAAACAAAGAACTGCAGATGCTGGCTTCAACCAAAGATAGACACAGAGTGCTGGACTAACTCTGCAGGTCAAGCAACATCTCTGGAGAGAAAGGATGGGTGATGTTCCAGGTCGGGACCTTCTTCAGAGTTTGCCTGCCAGACATGCTGCCTGACCCGCTGAGTTACTCCAGGAGAACATGGATAGATGGCGTTTCACAGAGTGCTGGAGTAACTCAGCGGGTCAGGCAGCATCTGTGGAGAACATGGATAGGTGACGTTTCACAGAGTGCTGGAGTAACTCAGCGGGTCAGGCAGCATCTGTGGAGAACATGGATAGGTGACGTTTCACAGAGTGCTGGAGTAACTCAGCGGGTCAGGCAGCATCTTTGGAGAACATGGATAGGTGACGTTTCAGGCCGACACCCTTCTTCAGACAGTAAGAATTTATTTGTTCCATTTCGGGACATATGACTGTAAAACACTCCCTTGATCTGCAGCTCCTTGTTTCACTCATATTCTTTCCAGCAGCCGTTGTGCTTCTTGAAGCATCTATTCCAAGCTGAATGTGCAAGTATATGCAGACACGGAGGCCAGGCTGGTCTCACTTCAGGTGGACGTCAGCACAGCCTGTCAGGGTTCTGGCACCAAGTGTGACCTCTTCTGGCCTCTGGAGTGTTCAGGCCGAGGGCTGAGATATCCTGGACAGGCATGGTGACAGCTCCACTGCACAGCACGCAGACCACTCTGATAACCTCTTGGTACCAAACCGCTCAACAAAAACTGCCAACGCACACTGTGGCACCGGTCCAAGCTGAACTAGCCTTAGATCTGGGGTTAGTGTCTGCTAATATTCCATGCATTATGCACGCATGCTTTAATGTATTATGTTTCTATGCATTATGTTTAGAGTCATAGAGAGTTATTAGAGTCACAGTGGGGATGAGGGGGGACTTTGTGAAACTTGCCGAATAGTAAAAGGCTTGGATAGAGTGGATGTGGGGAGGATGTTTACACCAGTGGGAGAGTCTAGGACCAGAGGGCACAGCCTCAGAATTAAAGGACGTTCCTTTCGGAAGGAGATGAGGAGGAATTTCTTTAGTCAGAGGGTGGTGAATCTGCGGAATTAATTGCCACAGACGGCTGTGGAGGCCAAGTCAGAGGCAGAGATAGATAGATTCTTGATTAGTACGGGTATCAGGCGTTATTGGAAGAAGGCAGGAGAATGGGGTTGAGATGAAGAAATAGATCACCCCATCAGTAGGAAGGAACTGCAGATGCTGGTTTAAACTGAAGATAGATACAAAAAGCTGGAGTAACCCAGCGGGTCAGGCAGCAACTCGATCAGAAACATCTCCCATTCCTTCTCTCCAGAGATGCTGACTGTCCCGCTGAGTCACTCCAGCATTTTGTGTTATATCTGTACCTGTGTGCGTATGTGCGTGGTGGGCCATTGCTATTATCTAAACATCACCTACAATGCATTCCTATTTTAAGCTGGTTGTTTATATGTTAAAAGCAAAGTCCAAATTATTTCCTCTGAATTAATTTTGGTTCGGTTTGGTTCGGTTTAGTTTAGTCCCACCGAGTTGACGCAGTCCACCGATCACCCGTTCACACGGGTTCTATGTTATCCCACTTTCTCAGCCACTCCCTGCACACTAAGTGTCGGAAGGAACTGCAGATGCTGGTTTTTCCCGAAGATGGACTCAAAATCTTGGACTAACTCAGTGGGTCGCTCTGCATCTCCAGAGAAAACATTCTGTAGAAATCCCGTGTTACTCCAGCATCTTGTGTCCATTTACCTACACTCCAGAGGCCATTTACAGAGGGCCAATTATGCTACAAACCCGCAAGTCATTGGTGGGACGTGGGAGGAGACTGGAGCACCCGGAGGAAACCCATTCGGCCCTTCGAGCCAGCACCGCCATTCAATGTGATCATGGCTGATCATCCACAATCAGTACCCCGTTCCTGCCTTCTCCCCATATCCCCTGACTCCATTAGCCGATGGCGCTGGTGCCAAACTGTAACGGCCCTGCTGTTCCTTTGGATCGATCAGCGACGTGGAGAGGGGGGACGTGCTGCATGGGCAACAGCCTGTCTGTCCTCCATATGACATCGCCCAGACTTGCATCCAACCAGGGGGGTCAGTCATGACCGAGAGGGGCCTACAATTAGCCCTAAGAGCCCTATCTAGCTCTCTCTTGAAAACATCCAGAGATCCGGCCTCCATCACCCTCTGAGGCAGAGAATTCCACAGACTCACCACTCTGTGGGTGAAAAAGTGTTTCCTCATCTCCATTCTAAATGGCTTACTCCTTATTCTTAAACTGTGGCCCCTGGTTCCAGACTCCCCCAACATCGGGAACATGTTTCCTTCCTCAAGCGTGTCCAAACCCTTAATAATCTTATATGTTTCAATAAGATCCCCTCTCATCCTTCTAAACTCCAGAGTGTACAAGCCCAGCCGCTCCATTCTCTCAGCATATGACAGTCCCGCCATTCCGGGAATTAACCTTGTACACCTACGCTGCACTCCCTCAATAGCAAGAATGTCTTTCCTCAAATTAGGAGACCAAAAACTGCACGCAATACCATTGGTCACAGGGAGAACGTACAAACTCCAAACACAGGCAGCACCCGAGGTCAGGATCGAACCGGGATCTCTGGCGCTGTGAGGCAGCAGCTCTACCTGCTGCGCCACTGAAGAACAAAGGGCTCTAACAGTGGAGGTTATCAGGGCTTTAGACTTTAGAGATACTTGCTCGGAAACAGGCCCAACGAGTCCGCCCAGACCAGCAATCTCCACACCCCAGCTCTTCCCTGGCCCCGCAAAGCAGCAGCTCTACCCGCTGCACCTCTGTATCGCCAGCTTGAAGGATAGAGGCCTGGATAGAGTGGATGTGGAGAGGATGTTTCCACTGGTGGGACAGTCTAGGACCAGAGCTCACAGCCTCAGAATTAAAGGATTTCCTTTAGGAAGAAGATGAGGAGGAATTTCTTTAGACAGAATCTGTGGAATGCATTGCACAGACGGTGGTGGAGGCATTAGACAAGAGACAATAGGTGCAGGAGTAGGCCATTCAGCCCTTCGAGATAGCACCGCCTTTCAATGAGATCACGGCTGATCATCCCAATCAGTACCCCGTTCCTGCCTTCTCCCCATATCCCCTGACTCCGCTATCTTTAAGAGCCCTATCTAGCTCTCTCTTGAAAGCATCCAGAGAACCAGCCTCCACCGCCCTCGGAAACAGAGAATTCCACAAGGCCAAGTCAGTGGATATTTTTAAGGCAGATTCGTGATTATTATGGTGTCAGGGGTTATGGGGAGAAGGCAGGAGAGTGGGGTGAGGAGGGAGAGATAGATCAGCCATGATTGAATGGAAGAGTGGGCTTGATGGGCCGAATGGCCTAATTCGGTTCCTATCATTTATGAACTTGATATCGGATTTGGACCTTAGTCCTTTACACGGTGGGTGAGATCGCTCTCAAAGTCAGGACACTGCAGCCAGCTGTAAGAACCAGCAAACCTCTGCTGTCTTAGAGTCATAGAGGTATAGAGTGATACAGCGTGGAAACAGGCCCTTCGGCCCAACTTGCCCACACTGGCCAACAATGTCCCATCTACACTAGTCCCTCCTGCCTGCGCTAGGCCCATATCCCTCCAAACCTGTCCTATCCATGTACCTGTCTAACTGTTTCTTAAACGTTGGGATAGTCCCAGCCTCAACTACCTCCTCTGGCAGCTTGTTCTATACACCCACCACCCTTTGTGTGAAAAAAATTACCCCTCAGATTCCTATTAAAGCTTTTATCCTTAACCTTAAGCCTATGTCCTCTGGTCCTCGATTCAATAGACAATAGGTGCAGGTAGGCCATTCGGTCCTTTGAGCCAGCACCACCATTCAATGTGATCATGGCTGATCATCCCCAATCAGTACCCCGTTCCTGCCTTCTCCCCATATCCCCAGACTCCACTATCTTTAAGAGCCCTATCTGTGCAAGAGACTCTGTGCGCCTACGCAATGTATTCCTCTCATGATTTTGTACACCTCTATAAGATCACCCATCATCCTCCTGCACTCCAAGCAATAGAGTCCCAGCCTGCTCAACCTCTCCCTGTAGCTCAGGCCCTCCAGTCCTGGCAACATCCTTGATCGTTGCTCGATCCGAGCCGTGACTGAACCAGCAAGAGAGTTTTTTCTCCCAATTTGAGGTTGCCGGCTTGGTGCCAATTAAGCTTTGTGCTTTGAATCCCTGGCCTTGAGAAATCGAGTGTCACGCAGAGCGAAACCACTTGTCAGTCCATTAATCTGCGCTGGGTTTCGACAGGAATCCCAGAGGTGAGTAAGCTTTGAGCCTGCGCACCGCAGCACCCAGTTCCCCGAGGGTTCAGGAGGTATTGATCAGACTTCTTAAAATATTCGAGTACGGTTTGCGATTTATTGCTGGCAGCTCGGAGCTCTGCATGACAGGGATATACATCAGAAACTGGAGCACAAAGGTCGGACGATTTCCTGTCCATCCTTCCCCAAAGGCGGAGGGAGGCAAACTGTGAGACTCAACCCTATTATTCATGAATAATTGGCTGTTTTAGAGTTTGGAGGAATCGTTTGTCATTCGAGCTGATTGATTTCCACCGCTTCACATGTGGATGTGTACGAATTGGACGCTACCCGGTCACGCCTCTCCCCGCGGCAATCAATGAGCGTAATTGGAGGTTGCCGGCTCCAAACTTACTTCATCTCCAAACTTTTCTTCTCACTGAGTTTACTTCAGTTTGGTGAAGGGCCTGGATAGAGCAGTTGTGGACAGGATAGACAATAGACAATAGGTGCAGGAGGAGGCCATTCAGCCCTTCGAGCCAGCATTACCATTCATTGTGATCATGGCTGATCATCCACAATCAGTACCCCGTTCCTGACTTCTCCCCATATCCCCTGACTCCGCTATCTTTAAGAGCCCTATCTAGCTCTCTCTCGAAAGCATCCAGAGAACCGGCCTCCACTGTCCTCGACCTGAGGCAGAGAATTCCACAGGATATTTCCACTAGTGGGAGAGTCTAGGACCAGAGGGCACGGGCTTCAGAATGAAAGGACGTTCCTTTAGGAAGGGGATGAGGAGGAATTTCTTTAGCCAGATTGTGGTGAATCTGTGGACTTCATTGCCACTGTGGAGGCCAGGTCATTGGATAGATAGATTCTAGATTAGTACGGGTGTCAGGGGTTATGGGGAGAAGGCAGGAGAATGGGGTTAGGAGAGAAAGATAGATCAGGGATGATTGATGGGTCGAATGGCCTAATCCTGCTCCTATCACATGACCTTATGACCTTTAAGGTCACTTGCATCGAGATACAGTGAAAACGTTATTTGTTGCGTGATGACCAGGCAAAGAAAAAACTAGACATGATATATACCATACACGATTATATTATACATGACTATACTAAACTATACTGTACATTATTTCAATCCAGCCATGCAGTGAACACATACACAATAAAACACAAAGGTAGACACAAGTGAGAGCCAGTGGATGTAGTGTACCTGAACTTTCAGAATGCATTTGATAAGGTCCCACATAGGAGATAAGTGGACAAAATTAGAGCACATGGTATTGGGGGTAGAGTGCTGACATGGATAGAACATTGGTTTGCTGACAGAAAATAAAGAGTAGGGATTAACGGGTCCCTTTCAGAATGGCAGGCAGCGACTAGTACCACAAGGCTCGGTGCTGGGACCGTAGCTATTTACAATATATATTAATGATTTAGATGAAGGGATTCATAGTAACATCGGCAAATTTGCAGATGACACAAAGCTGGGTGGCAGTGTGAACTGTGAGGAGGATGCTATGAGAATGCAGGGTGACTTGGACAGGTTGGGGGAGTGGGCAGATGCATGGCAGATGCAGTTTAATGTGGATTAATGTGAGGTTATCCACTTTGGTGGCAAGAACAAGAAGGCAGATTATTAGCTGAATGGCGTCAAGTTGGGAAAAGGGGAAGTACAACGGGTTCTGGGGGTCCTTGTACACCAGTCTATGAAAGTAAGCATGCAGGTACAGTAGGCAGTGAAGATAGCGAATATCATGTTGGCATTCATAACAAGAGGAGTTGAGTATAGGAGCAAAGAAGCCCTTCGGCAGTTGTGCAGGGCCCTAGTGTGGAGTATTGTGTGCAGTTTTGGTCTCCAAATTTGAGGAAGGGAATTCTTGCTATTAAGAGAGTGTAGCGTAGGTTCACAAGGTTAATTCCCGGGATGGCGGGATTATCACATGTTGACAGAATGGAGCGACTTGGCTTGTATGCACTGGAATTTAGAAGGATGAGAGGGATCTTATTGAAACATAAAAGATTACTAACGGTTTGGACACGCTAGAGGCAGGAAATGTTCCCGATGTTGGGGGAGTCCAGAACCAGGGGCCACAGTTTATGAATGAGATGAGGAAAAACTTTTTCACCCAGAGAGTTGTGAGCCTGTGAAATTCTCCGCCTCAGAAGGCGGTGGAGGCTGAACCTCTGGATGCTTTCACGAGAGAGCTAGATAGGGCTCTAAAAGATAGCGGAGTCAGGGGATATGGGGAGAAGGCAGGAACGGGGTACTGATTGGGGATGATCAGCCATGATCACATTGAATGGCGGTGCTGGCTCGAAGGGTCGAATGGGCTACTCCTGCACCTATTGTCTATTGTCTAAAATGCAGGAGTAACTCAGCGGGACAGGCAGCATCTCTGGAGCGATGGAATGGGTGACGGAGAGGAGGGAGAGATAGATCAGCCATGATTGAAGGGTGGAGTAGTATTAATGGGCCGAATGGCCTAATTCTGCTTCTATCAGTTATGAACCTATGAACACTATGAAAGAGAATAACATTTAGTGCAAGATAGGGTCCAATAAAGTCCTATTAAAGATAATCCAATGGTCTTCGATGAGCTACTGTAGATAGTAGTTCAGCGCTGCTCTCTGGTTGTGGTAGGATGGTTCTGTTGCCTGATAACAGCTGGGAAGAAACTGTCCCTGAATCTGGAGGTGTGCGTTTTTACACACACACATACGCTCACACACACTGCACCATCTTGTACTCTTCAAGTTCAGAATTGTTAAATTAGTTTTGTTTTGTCAGTTTTTCATTGTCACGTGTACCGAGGTACAGTGAAAAGCTTCTGTTGCGTGCTAACCAGTCAGCGGAAAGGCAATACATGATTACAATCGAGCCGCCCGCAGTGAACAGATACATGATAAGGGAATAACGTTTAGCGCAAGGTAAAGCCAGCAAAGTCTGATTAAAGATAGTCCGAGGGTCACCAATGAGGCAGATGTTAGCTCAGAATTTCTCTGTACTTGGTGATAGGATGGTTCAGTTGCCTGACAACAGCTGTCCCTGAATCTGGAGGTGTGTGTTTTCGTAAAATAGACAGTAGACAATAGGTGCAGGAGTAGGACATTCGGCCCTTCGAGCCAGCACCACCATTCAATGTGATCATGGCTGATCATCCCCAATCAGTACCCCGTTCCTGCCTTCTCCCCATATCCCCTGGCTCCGCTTTCTTTAAGAGCCCTATCCAGCTCTCTCTTGAAAATATCCAGAGAACTGGCCTCCACCGCCCTCTGAGGCAGAGAATTCCACAGACTCACCACTCTCTGTGAGAAAAAGTGTTTCCTCGTCTCCATTCTAAATGGCTTACTCCTTATTCTTAAACTGTGGCCCCTGGTTCTGGACTCCCCCAACATCGGGAACATGATCCTGCCTCTAGCGTGTCCAAACCCTTAATAATCTTATATGTTTCAATAAGATCCCCTGCTAAACTCCAGAGTAAATCAAAATAATCCCAGGGTAAAAATTCTGTGCATTCATCCTTTCTATTCCCTCGTGATTTTGTACACTTCTATAAGATTGGCCTCAGCCTCAAGCTCCAAAGAATAAAGCCCTGGCCAAGAACAATAGTTTCTGTGGGAAAGCAGCAAGCAGTGCAATCTGCTGATGGCAGCTAGCTCCCTTTTAAACAAAAGCTCAAATTTAGCAGAAAACTTCTGTACATCTATATCTCTCACACCCAGGCAAGCACTTTACTGACATTCAGTGAACAAGCAAATAAAGAATCCGATGATCAAAATAATACTTCATTCTTTGCACCAATCGTTGTCATGCAGCATGATACATAGGCCATTCGGCTCAACATGCCCACCCCGACCATCATGCCCCATCTACACGAGTCCCACCCCGACCATCATGCCCCATCTACACTAGTCCCACCCTGACCAACATGCCCCGTCTACACTAGTCCCACCCCGACCAACATGCCCCATCTACACTAGTCCCACCCCGACCAACATGCCCCATCTACACTAGTCCGCCTCGACCAACATGCCCCATCTACACTAGTCCCACCCCGACCAACATGCCCCGTCTACACTAGTCCCACCCCGACCAACATGCCCCGTCTACACTAGTCCCACCCCCGACCAACATGCCCCGTCTACACTAGTCCCACCCCGACCAACATGCCCCATCTACACTAGTCCCACCCCGACCAACATGCCCCGTCTACACTAGTCCCACCCCGACCAACATGCCCCGTCTACACTAGTCCCACCCCGACCAACATGCCCCGCCTACACTAGTCCCACCCCGACCAACATGCCCCATCTACACTAGTCCCACCCCGACCAACATGCCCCATCTACACTAGTCCCACCCCAGCCAACATGCCCCATCTACACTAGTCCCATCTGCCCGCGTTTGATCCATATCCCTCCAAACCTGTCCAATCCATGTACCAGTCTAAATGTTTCTTAAAACGTTGTGATAGTCCCTACCTCAACTACCTCCTCTGGCACTTGTTCCATACACCCACCACCCTTTGTGTGAAAATGTTACCCCCCAGATTCCTATTAAATCTTTTCTCCTTCACCTTGAACCTATGTCCTCTGGTCCTCGATTTTCCTACTCTGGGCAAGAGACTGTGTGCATCAATGCTTAACATAAATATTACAAATACACATGCATAAACTGTGCAAACAAATGTTTCAGGATCAGTTGCTCATGTTTGTGGAATTCTCTGCCCCAGAGTGCAGTAGAGGCCAATTCACTGGATGAATTTAAAAGAGAGTTAAGGGCCTGTCCCACTTAGGCTATTTTTTTCGGCGACTACAGGCAACTATGATCGTGAGTCGTCTACACAAGTTGCCTAAAGAGTCGTAACTTTTTTCTGGTCACCGCTGGATTTTGAAATGTTCAAAATCTTTTGGCGACTGTGGGCTTGACGTACTTGCATTCTCCTGACGTAGGTGCTGTCGTAGGTTGTCGCCAGGTGAGGCAGGTTGTCGCCGGGTGTTGACTTTGGTGAAAACCATTAGCGACTATTCCATTCCATTCCCGGGATGGCGGGACTGTCATATGCTGAGAGAATGGAGCAGCTGGGCTTGTACACTCTGGAGTTCAGAAGGATGAGAGGAAATCTCAATGAAACATATAAGATTATTAAGGGATTGGACACGCTAGAGGCAGGAAACATGTTCCCGACGTTGGGGGAGTCCAGAACCAGGGGCCACAGTTTAAGAATAAGGGGTAAGCCATTTAGAACGGAGACGGGGAAACACTTTTTCTCACAGAAAGTGGTGAGTCTGTGGAATTCTCTGCATTGGAGGCAGGTTCTCTGGATGCTTTCAAGAGAGAGCTAGATAGGGCTCTTAAAGATAGTGGAGTCAGGGGATATGAGGAGAAGGCAGGAACGGGGTACTGATTGTGGATGATCAGCCACAATCACATTGAATGGCGGTGCTGGCTCGAAGGGCCGAATGGCCTCCTCCTGCACCTATAGTCTATGTTTCTATGTTTCTATCTCATTTACCTAATCAGTAATATAATTTGTCATGTCTCTAATCCTGTATTGCCACTTGAGGCGTGTGCTTTCAATAAGCATTGAGAGGTGAATTTGCATCATATTAAATAGCAGGTGTGAAAACTCTCCCAATTAATCATTGATGAGTGGCTAATAATGAGATAGTCACCTGCAATTAGCCAGGAGTTACCTCTCATCAGTTACACTCCTGGTCAGGCCACTGACCAGTGCGTGTTTCGTAGACAGAATGGCGCCACGAGGCAAAATAGCAACTTAAAAATTCAGCTGCGTTTATCAACAACTTTTTAGATTTAGTTTTAGAGCTTGGAGCCCAGTGAGTGCGCACCGACCAGCGATCCCCGCACACTAACACTATCACACGCACATTAGTGGGCCTGTCCCACTTACGCGACTTTACGCCGACTGCCGGCACCCGTCATAGGTCGCTGCAGGTCTCCGAAAATGTTAAACGTGTTGAGAATCCAGCGGCGACCAGAACAAGGTCCGACCCTTTGGGCGACTACTCACGACCATACAGCCTTCACCCCGCGACATGTCGCCTGTACGGTCGTGGGTCGTCTCCTCAGTCGCCCAAAGAGTCTTTCTGGTCACATGCTGGATTTTCAACACGTTGAACATTATCAGTGACCTGTAATGACCTATGACGGGTGCCGGCAGTCGCTGAAAAAGTCGCGTAAGTGGGACAGGCCCTTAAGGATAATTTAGTTCTACATATATACCAAGCCTGTATGTCTTTAGAGTGTGGGAGGAAACTGAGGTTCTCAATGAAAACCTACACAGGTCACGGGGAGAAGGTAGAAGCTCCATACAGACAGCACCCGTAGTCAGGATGGAACCCTGGTCTCTGCCGCCCTTGAGGGTCATTGATACGGTGAATGTCTTTTTACCCAGAATAAGGGAATCAAGAACCACAAGGGTGGCCCGGTGGCGCAGCGGTAGAGTTGCTGCCTCACAGCGCCAGAGACCCGGGTTCCATCCCGACTACGGGCGCTGTCTGTACGGAGTTTGTACGTTCTCCCCGTGACCTGCGTGGGTTTTCTCCGGGTGCTCCGGTTTCCTCCCACACCCCAAAGACGTGCAGGTTTGTACGCTAACTGGCTTTGGTAAAAATTGTTAATTGTCCCTAGTGTGTGTAGGAAGGGGTTAGTGTGCGGGGATCGCTGGTCGGCACGGACTCGGTGGGCTGAAGCTCCGGTTTCCTCGCTGTATTTCCAAGCTAAACTAAAGTTTTAAACTGTAGATCATGCAGGAGTAATAAGTATATGAAGCTAAACTATCATCTACAGTAAAGCAATGGAGGATAAACTGCAAGTAATATAAGTAACGTCCGTTATAGTTCATTTTTACAGCTTTATATCAATATTACTCCTGTATGATCTACATAAACCACACCCCAAAGATGTACAGTTTTGTAGGTTAATTGGCTTGATAAATGCATAAACTGTCGCTGGTGGTTGTGGGATAGTGTTAAGGGCCTTGGGCAACATTTTCAGGGAGAGCCTGAAAAGAGGTTGTCGCGGAGTGGTCGGGGCGTGACGTGGCGTGACGCGGGGTGACGCGTGTAGTGATGCGCGGTGACTCCCTGCCGCCCCTGGATTTTGGAATGTTCAAAACCTTCAGGCGACATCTGGGTGTCTCATCGTGTCGTGCGCCCTGTCACACGCTGATGTGCGCTGTCCTGCGGGTGACGCCCGGTGACACGGGTATATACAGCGCCGACTTATCCTTTAAAAAGTTATAGATTCTTAGATGTATTGTAGATAAGTTCATTTCCAATGTGATTATTACACTGCGGTGTCACCCTCTTGTGTCGTGAAGGCGGGTGGCGTGCAGTGTCGGAGCTTGACGCGACCGTGACGCGGAGTGTCGTACAACTTGACGGTGTTCAGGGCGTCAGCCGCTGACGTTCACAGTAGCCGAAAAGAATCGCAAAGTGGGACAGGCCCTTAACTGTGCGGTGGGCTGAGGGACCTGTATCCGCGCTGTATCTCCAAACTAAATTAAAGTGCTGCCCCACTAATGGAATAGATTTGCTGGAGAAACTCAGCGGGTGCAGCAGCCACTGAGTTCCTCCAGCATTTTTGTCTACCTTTGATTTTCCAGCATCTGCAGTTCCTTCTTAAATAATGGAATAGATTTACCAAAGGGTCTTTGTTCGTGGATGTTCAGCAGATGCACCGAGTTGAAGTTTCATTGACAGCGTTAATTCACAAGTTGAACCTTTTTTAATGCTCACTGCATTAGGCGTCAAAATTAAAAGGGATTCAAAACTTTCTGCAGAATAACGTAACCTGTGACAAAATCTCCCAGGAGAACATTAGCAGAACATGCAGAGAATCTCAGGAGCTTACCAATTTTACATTAACCTCCTGCCCTTCACTAATGAGTCCGATTTATATTGAATTCGTTGTGATTGTAGCAAACACACACTAATGTATGCGGGAGAGGTGCCTCACTGATCAGCACTTCCCACTGTGATCACTGAGGCCGATCTTGGTGCAAAAAAAATGCATTTTAATACCTGGACTGAAATTGCTCCTGACAGAAACAAAAAGCTGGAGTAACTCAGTGGGTCAGGCAGCATCTGTGGGGAACATGGATGCTGCCTGACCCGCTGAGTTACTCCAGCACTCTGTGAAACGTCACCTATCCATGTTCTCCACAGATGCTGCCTGACCCGCTGAGTTACTCCAGCACTCTGTGTCATTTTAACGTTCATTAATCCATTATTTCAGGAGGAAAGGGAGACAAAAATGCTGGAGAAACTCAGCGGGTGAGGCAGAATCTATGGAGCGAAGGAATAGGTGATTTTTCAGGTCGAGACCCTTCTTCAGATTTCTGAAGTCAAGAAGGGTCTCGACCCGAAACGCCTCCCTATTCCTTCGCTTCATAGATGCTGCCTCACCCACTGAGTTTCTCCAGCATTTCTGTCCAGAGAAACATAGAAACATAGAAAATAGGTGCAGGAGGCCATTCGGCCCTTTGAGCCAGCTCCGCCATTCATTGTGATCATGGCTGATCGTCCCCAATCAATAACCCGTGCCTGCCTTCTCCCCATATCCCCTGATTGCACTAGTCCCTAGAGCTCTAACTAACTCTCTTCTTCAACAGCCAAAACTGTTGCTTTACTCAACAGCCAAACATCTGTAGCCTCCCTTTGATCTGGTATTTTGTTGGTTCACATCAATGGTGTTTTATCATTAATGTTTTATTATTATTAATGTTTAGTGTTTTCTGAGTCATTCATAACTGTCACTGTATGTCATGTTGTTACTTGTGGGCGGAGCACCAAGGCAAATTCCTTGTATGTGAATACTTGGCCAATAAACGTACTTGCTTACTTACTTAAATCCATCCGGTGATTTGGCCCCTACTGCCCAAGTCTACCTTCGGTTTTTCCAGCATCGGCAGGTCTTTCGTAAACATTTCAGGAGCAAATGTCTCTTCTAATTACGAATGAAGTTAAAGAATAAATAGTGAAGGGACCAATCTGTTTTTAATAACAATTACACAAGTAAAATTATTTAAATCAGACTGAGGCGCCTGGCCCAATCTTGTCAAATATTGTAAATACACAGACAATACAGTTGCTTACAGATGTCTCTTTTCTCAAGTATTTTTTATTGTGCAGATGGCGTATTAGTTGGAGACATGTGAGGAAAAGAGGCAGCGACATTCACCGCGCGCCAGATGGCTTGGGCTCAATTTATTGGTGTCTAATGGTCTGTTGGCTCGCGGTTAAATTACTGTAACAACACAGTTGAACAGACGTTAATTTTCTCAGAGATTATTTATAGATATGACACTTCGGCAGCGAGCAGAATCTGAAAGCCGTCACACGTGTCACGCAGCTCGGTATTTACAACAAGGCTTGTTTCACAGCTCTAAGTGTACACTGCGAGTCAGATTGTCATATCGACATGGCCAGCACTGATAATTATCACTCATTGATGTCTACAAGGATAGGACAGTGGGAAGATTAATATCCCATTATCTGTTTATTTGCACTTTATCTGTTTTATTTATTCATGTGTGTATATATTTATATAATGGTATACGGACGCACTGATTTGTTCAGTATTCAGGCCTACTATATTCTGTTGTGCTGAAACAAAACAAGAATTTCATTCTCCTATCTGGGACACATGACAATAAACTCTCTTGAATCCTGAATCTTGAAGATCCCCCCTCTTCCTTCTAAATTCCAGTGTTCATTTGATTTGAAAGATTGTGAGTTTCCTGCACATTGTTTAGTTTGAGGTTCCGTTTTATTACTCTCGCAGGTCGAGGCACAGTGAAGAGCTTTGTTCTGCGTGCGATCCAAATGGAACAGACAATACTACAAATAGATGCAATCAAGTCACACTCCTGTCCAATTGGTAGAGCAAAGGGGAAGATACAGAGTGCAGAATATAGTTCTCAGCGTTGTAGCGCATTAGGTCCACAGACGATGGCTAATGATGATGATATCAACTGTATACTCATAAAGTATTGATCGGTGGAACTTAGTACAACAGAATTTGCTGGTCAGCCGGCCATTAACTGTGATCTGGTCAGTAATTATCAAACATCATTTGTAAGTGATTTCCCATCACTGCAGTGTTCATTTTGACTAATGGCGTCTTTAATCCCCAATTGTGTGTGAATCTATTGGTGATAGCGAGCTGATAGATAGTCTGAGCTCATATTAAAGGTAGATTTACAACTCTGGGTGGTACGCTGGCCGATTGGTAGAGTTGCTTCCTAGAGAGAATGGAGCGGCTGGGCTTGTACACTCTGGAGTTTAGAAGGATGAGAGGGGATTGTATGGAAACATATAAGATTGTTAAGGGTTTGGACACGCTAGAGGCAGGAAACATGTTCCCGATGTTGGGTGAGTCTAGAACTAGGGGCCACAGTTTAAGAATAAGGGGTAAGCCATTTAGAACGGAGATGAGGAAACATTTTTTCTCACAGAGAGTGGTGAGTCTGTGGAATTCTCTGCCTCAGAGGGTGATGGAGGCCGGTTCTCTGGATGAATTCAAATCTCTCTTAGATAGATAGGGCTCTTAAAGATAGCAGAGTTTGGGGATATGGGGAGAAGGCAGGAACGGGGTACTGAATGTGGATGATCAGCCATGATCACATTGGTATCAACCTCCACCACCACCCCTGGCAGCTCGTTCCCGACCCTCTCCACTCTGTGTGTGGAAACCTTGCTCCGAACATCTCCATTAAACATTCCCCTTTGCATTTTAACCCAATGCCCTCTAGTTTTGGGCATTTCCACCCATCCTGGGGTAATAGGTTCTGACTGTCTACCTTCTCTCTGCTACACTGTGATGGCTCAATTGTAATAATGTATTGTCACCTGAAAATTTGCAAATTTTGGATTGGGTGAGTGGGCAGATGCATGGCAGATGAAGTTTAATGCGGATAAATGTGAGGTTATCCACTATGGTAGCAAAAACTTTCTAAGTGCCGTCGAGTTGGGAAAAGGGGAAGTACAACGGGATCTGGGGGTCCTTGTACATCAGTCTATGAAAGTAAGCATGCAGGTACAGCAGGCAGTGAATGGCATGTTGGCCTTCATAACAAGAGGAATCGAATATAGGAGCAAAGAGGTCCTTCTGCAGTTGTACAGAGCCCCAGTGAGACCACACCTGGAGTATTGTGTGCAGTTTGTCCCCTAATTTGAGGAAGGACATTCTTGCTATCGAGGGAGTGCAGCGTAGGTTTACAAGGTTAATTCCTGGGAAGGTGGGACTGTCATATGCTGAGAGAATGGAGCAGCTGGGCTTGTACACTCTGGAGTTTAGAAGGTTGAGAGAGGATCTCAATGAAACATATAAGATTGTTAAGGGTTTGGACACGCTAGAGGCAGGAAACATGTTCCCGATGTTGGGAGAGTCCAGAACCAGGGGCCACAGTTTAAAATAAAGGGGTAAGCCATTTAGAACTGAGATGAGGAAACACTTTTTCTCACAGAGAGTGGGGAGTCTGTGGAATTCTCTGCCTCAGAGGGCGGTGGAGGCCGGTTCTCTGGATGCTTTCAAGAGAGAGCTAGATAGGGCTCTTAAAGATAGCGGAGTCAGGGGATATGGGGAGAAGGCAGGAACGGGGTACTGATTGGGGATGATCAGCCATGATCACATTGAATGGCGGTGCTGGCTCGAAGGGCTGAATGGCCTACTCCTGCACCTATTGTCTATTGTCTATAGAGACCCGGGTTCTGTCCTGACTACAGGCGCTGTCTGTACAGAGTTTGTACGTTCTCCCCGTGACCTGCGTGGGTTTTCTCCGGGTGCTCCAGTATCCTTCTGCACTCGTGCAGGTTTTAGGTTAAAAGGCTGGTAAATTTGTAAATTGTCCCTCGTGTGTAGGAGAGTGTTAGTGTGCGGGGATCGCTGGTCGGCGCGGACTCAGACCAGTTTGCACGCTGTATCTCTGAGGTCAACTAAACTAAACTAAACTAAACTAAACTATTGGTGATTGTTATCTGATAGATGATAGCTGATAATCTGATCTCATATTAAAGGCAGATTTATATCTTGCATCTACCAGTAATTCAATTCAATTAAATTCAATTCAATTCAACTTTAATGTCATTGCACAGATACAAGTATGGGTACAACGAAATGCAGTTTAGCATCAGTTCGTAGTAATAGCAATATAGAAATAGATACAGAATGCAGACAATGTGGACGGAGAGACTGGAGAAATCTATCGGCGGGACTCCGAGTTCAGCAGTGTGATGGTGTTGTTATAGAAGCTACTCCTCATCCTGCTGGTGCGGGACCTGAGGCTCCTGTACCGCCTCCCTGATGGTAGGAGGGCAAACAGTCCATGGTTAGGGTGGGAGGGGTCCTTGATGATCTTCCCGGCCCGTCTCAGGCACCGTTTTCGGTGGAGGGCATCCAAGGCAGGGAGCGGGGCACCGATGATGTACTGGGCGGTTTTCACCACCCGTTGTAGTGCCTTCCTGTCTGCTACGGTGCAACTGCTGTACCAGACCGTAAAGCAGGTGGTCAGGATGCTTTCCATGGTGCAGCGGTAAAAGTTGGTCAGGGTCTGGGGGGACAGGTGGACTTTTTTGAGCCTCCTCAGGAAGTAAAGGCGCTGCTGCGCCTTTTTGATCAGCTTGGGGGTGTTGAGGGACCAGGACAGATCCTCCGAGATGTGTACCCCGAGGAATTTGTAGTTGGAGACCCGCTCCACCTCAGTCCCGTTTATATGGATGGGGGTGTGTCTGCCCCCTCTGTTCTTTCTAAAATCAACAATGATTTCCTTCGTCTTCTGGGAGTTGAGGACGAGGTTATCCAAAAGATTCTGAAAAGGAAGGGAGAGGAGCCTGATGTTGTGGTACACATAGGTACCAATGACATAGGCAGAAAAAGTGACGAGGTCCTGAAGGGAGAATTTAGGGAGTTGGGGGGAAAGTTAAGGAGAAGGACCAAAAGGGTAACGATTTCAGGATTACTGCCTGTGCCGCGTGACAGTGGGAGTAGGAATGAAATGAGGTGGAGGATAAATGCGTGGCTGAGGGACTGGTGCAGTGGGCAGGGATTTTCAAGTTTCTTGATCACTGGGATCTCTTTTGGGGAAGGCATGATCTGTACAAAAAGGACAGGTTGCACTTGAACCCGAGGGGGACCAATATCCTGGCAGGGAGATTTGCAAAGGCTACTGGGGAGACTTTAAACTAGAAAGGATGGGGGGAGGGACTCGGGTAGAGGGGGCTAGGAGACAGGGTATGGGGCAAGAGGCAGAGAATGGAAGCACTTGGACCCAAAATGTAGGCGAGAAAGAGGAAAAAGATAATAGACAGAGAATAAGGGATGGTGGGTTTCTAAAATGTGTATATTTTAATGCTAGGAGCATTGTAAGTAAGGTGGATGAACTTAGAGCCTGGATTGACACCTGGAAATATGATGTTGTGGCAATCAGTGAAACATAGTTGCAGGAGGGCTGTGATTGGAAACTAAATATTCCAGGATTTCGTTGCTTCAGGTGTGATAGAATTGGAGGGACCAGAGGGGGAGGTGTTGCATTGCTTGTCAGAGAGGATATTACAGCAGTGCTTTGGCAGGATAGATTAGAGGGCTCATCTAGGGAGGCTATTTGGGTGGAACTGAGAAGTGGGAACGGTGTAACAACACTTTTAGGGGTGTATTATAGACCGTCAAATGGGGAGCGAGAATTGGAAGAACAAATATGTAAGGAGATAGCAGATATTAGTAGTAAGCACAAGGTAGTGATTGTGGGAGATTTCAATTTTCCAAAAATAGACTGGGAAACACATTCTGTAAATGGGCTGGATGGTTTGGAGTTTGTAAAATGCGTGCAGGATAGTTTTTTGCAGCAGTACATAGAGGTATCGACCAGAGAAGGGGCAGTGCTGGACCTCCTGTTAGGAAATGAGGCAGGTCAGGTGACGGAGGTATGCGTTGGTGAGCTCTTCGGGACAAGTGATCACAATACCATTAGTTTCAATATAATTATGGAGAGAGTTAGAACTGGACCTAGGGTGGAGATGTTTGATTGGAGAAAGGCTAACTTTGAGGGAATGCGTAAGGATTTAAAGGAGTGAATTGGGACACTCTGTTTTATGGGAAGGATGTAGAAGAGAAATGGAGGACATTTAAAGGGGAAATTGTAAGAGTACAGAATCTTTATGTCCCTGTTCGGTTGAAAGGAAATAGTAAAAATTGGAAAGAGCCATGGTTTTCAAGGGAAATTGGACACGTTTCGAAAAAAAGAGAGATATCTACAAGTATTATAGGAGGCATGGAGTAAATGAGGTGCTAGAGGAGTATGAGGAATGTAAAAAGAATCTTAAGAAAGAAATTAGAAAGGCTAAAAGAAGATATGAGGTTGCTTTGGCAAGAAAGGTGAAAGTAAACCCAAAGGGTTTCTACAGCTATATTAATAGCAAAAGGATAACGAGGGATAAAATTGGATCATTAGAGAGACAGAATGGACAGCTATCTGCAGAGCCAAAAGAGATGGGGGAGATATTGAACAATTTCTTTTCTTCGGTATTCACCAAGGAGAAGGATATTGAACTCTGTGAGGTAAGGGAAAAAAGTAGAGTAGCTATGGAAACTATGAGATTCAAAGAGGAGGAAGTACTGACACTTTTGAAAAATATAAAAAGTGGATAAGTCTCCAGGTCCTGACAGGATATTCCCTAGACATTGAGGGAAGTTAGTGTAGAAATAGCAGGAGCTATGACAGAAATATTTCAAATGTCATTAGAAACGGGAATAGTGCCGGAGGATTGGCGTACTGCGCATGTTGTTCCATTGTTTAAAAAGGGTTCAAAGAATAAACCTAGCTATTATAGACCTGTTAGTTTGACGTCAGTGTTGGGTAAATTAATGGAAAGGATACTTAGAGATAATATATATAAGCATCTGGATAAACAGGGTCTGATTAGGAACAGTCAACATGGATTTGTGCCTGGAAGGTCATGTTTGACAAACCTTCTTGAATTTTTTGAAGCGGTTACTAGGGAAATTGATGAGGGTAAAGCAGTGGATGTTGTCTATATGTTTTTCAGTAAGGCCTTTGACAAGGTTCCCCATTGAAGGTTGGTTAAGAAGGTTCAATCTTTGGGTGTTAATGGCGGAGTAGCAAGATGGATTCAACAGTGGCTGAATGGGAGATGTCAGAGAGTAATGGTGGATGGCTGTTTGTCAGGTTGGAAACCGGTGACCAGTGGGGTGCCTCAGGGATCTGTGTTGGGTCCACTGTTGTTTGTCATGTACATCAATGATCTGGATGATGGGGTGGAAAATTGGATAAGTAATTATGCAGATGATACTAAGATAGGTGGTGTTGTGGAAAATGAAGTAGATTTTCAAAGTCTGCAGAGAGATTTGGGCCATTTGGAAAAGTGGGCTGAAAGATGGCAGATGGAGTTTAATGCTGATAAGTGTGAAGTGCTACATCTTGGCAGGACAAATCAAAATAGGACGTACATGGTAAATGGTAGGGAATTGAGGAATGCTGTGGAACAGAGAGATCTAGGAATAACTGTGCATAGTTCCCTGAAGGTGGAATCGCATGTAGATGGGGTGGTAAAGAAAGCCTTTGGTGTGCTGGCCTTTATAAATCAGAGCATTGAATATAGGAGTAGGGAAGTAATGTTAAAATTGTACAAGGCATTGGTAAGACCAATTCTGGAGTATGGTGTACAATTTTGGTCGCCTATTTATAGAAGGATGTCAACAAAATAGAGAGAGTACAGAGGAGATTTACTAGAATGTTCCCTGGGTTCCAGCAACTATGTTACAGAGCAAGGTTGAACAAGTTAGGTCTTTATTCTTTGGAGCGCAGAAGGTTAAGGGGGGACTTGATTGAGGTCTTTAAAATGATGAAAGGGATAGACAGAGTTGACGTGGATAAGCTTTTCCCATTGAGGGTAGGGAAGTTTCAAACAAGAGGGCATGACATGTGAATGAAGAGACAGAAGTTTAGGGGTAACGTGAGGGGAACTTCTTTACTCAGTGGCTGTGTGGAATGAGCTTCCAGCAGAAGTGGTGGAGGCAGGATCGATTTTAACATTTAAAAGTAAAGTGGATATGTATATGGACGTGAAGGGAATGGAGGCGTATGGTCTGAGACAAGGTAGATGGGACTAGGGGAAAACAAATGGTCGGCACGGACTGGAAGGGCCGAGAGGGCCTGTTTCCGTGCTGTCATGGTTATATGGTTATATGGTTATTGTAGGCACACTAGGTTGTCATGTGCTGGACCTCCTCCCTGTAGACTGACTCGTCGTTGTCACTGATCAGTCCTACCCCCGTGGTGTCGTTCGCAAATTTTATGATGGCGTTGGAGCCATGCTTAGGGATGCAGTCATAGATGAAGAGGGAGTAGAGGAGAGGGCTGAGCGCACAGTGTTATAGTGGAGACAACACTTATAAGCATTAAACTCCATCTGCCATCTTTCAGCCCACTTTTCCAAATGGCCCAAATCTCTCTGTAGACTTTGAAAATCTACTTCATTATCCACAACACCACCTATCTTAGTATCATCTGCATACTTACTTATCCAATTTTCCACCCCATCATCCAGATCATTGATGTACATGACATGTGGATAAATGTGAGGTTATCCACTTTGGTGGCAAAAACAGGAAAGCAGACTATTATTTAAATGGTGGCCGATTAGGAAAAGGGGAGATGCAGCGAGACCTGGGTGTCATGGTACACCAGTCATTGAAAGTAGGCATGCAGGTGCAGCAGGCAGTGAAAAAGCGAATGGTATGTTAGCTTTCATAGCAAAAGGATTTGAGTACAGGAGCAGGGAGGTTCTACTTCAGTTGTACAGGGTCTTGGTGAGACCACACTGGAGTATTGCGTACAGTTTTGGTCTCCAAATCTGAGGAAGGACATTATTGCCATAGAGGGAGTGCAGAGAAGGTTCACCAGACTGATTCCTGGGATGTCAGGACTGTCTTATGAAGAAAGACTGGATAGACTCGGTTTATACTCTCTGGAATTTAGGAGATTGAGAGGGGGATCTTATAGAAAACTTACAAAATTCTTAAGGGGTTGGACAGGCTAGATGCAGGAAGATTGTTCCCGATGTTGGGGAAGTCCAGGACAAGGGGTCACAGCTTAAGGATAAGGGGGAAATCCTTTAGGACCGAGATGAGAAAGACTTTTTTCACACAGAGAGTGGTGAGTCTCTGGAACTCTCTGCCACAGAGGGTAGTTGAGGCCAGTTCATTGGCTATATTTAAGAGTGAGTTGGATGTGGCCCTTGTGGCTAAGGGGATCAGAGGGTATGGAGAGAAGGCAGGTACGGGATACTGAGTTGGATGATCAGCCATGATCATATTGAATGGCGGTGCAGGCTCGAAGGGCTGAATGGCCTACTCCTGCACCTAGTTTCTATGTTTCTATGTTTCTATGACAAACAACAGTGGACCTAACACAGATCCCTGAGGCACCCCACTGGTCACCGGCTTCCAACCTGACAAATAGCCATCCACCATTACTCTCTGACATTCCATATGAAGAAAGACTGGATAGACTTGGCTTGTACTCGCTGGAATTTAGAAGATTGAGGGGTGATCTAATAGAGACTTACAAAATTCTTATAGGGTTGGACAGGCTAGATGCAGGAAGATTGTTCCCGATGTTGGGGAAATCCAGGACAAGGGGTCACAGTTTAAGGATAAGGGGGAAGTCTTTTAGGACCGAAATGAGAAAATCCTTTTTCACACAGAGAGTGGCGAATCTGTGGAATTCGCTGCCACAGAAGGCAGTTGAGGCCAGTGCGTTGGCCATATTTAAGAGGGAGTTGGATGTGGCCCTTGTGGCTGAAGGGATCAGGGGGTATGGAGAGAAGGCAGGTACAGGATACTGAGTTGGATGATCAGCCATGATCATATTGAATGGCGGTGCAGGCTCGAAGGGCCGAATGGCCTGACCATGCACCTAATTTCTATGTTTCTATGACATGTCCCATTCAGCCACTGTTGAATCCATCTTGCTACTCCGCCATTAACACCCAAAGATTGAGCCTTCTGAACCAACCTTCCATGGGGAACCTTGTCAAAGGCCTTACTGAAATCCATATAGACAACATCCACTGCTTTACCCTGATCAATTTCCCTAGTAACCACTTCAAAAAATTCAAGAAGGTTTGTCAAACCTGACCTTCCAGGCACAAATCCATGTTGACTATTCCTGATCAGACCCTGTTTATCCAGATGCTTATATATATTATCTCTAAGTATCCTTTCCATTAATTTGCCCACCACTGATGTCAAACTAACAGGTCTATAATTGCTAGGTTTATTCTTTGAACCTTTTTTAAACAATGGAACAACATGCGCAGTACGCCAATCCTCCGGCACTATTCCCATTTCTAATGACATTTGAAATATTTCTTTCATAGCTCCTGCTATTTCTACACTAACTTCCCTCAATGTCCTAGGGAATATCCTGTCAGGACCTGGAGACATATCCACTTTTATATTTTTCAAAAGTGTCAGTACTTCCTCCTCTTTGAATCTCATAGTTTCCATAGCTACTCTACTTTTGTCCCTTACCTCACATAGTTCAATATCCTTCTCCTTGGTGAATACCGAAGAAAAGAAATTGTTCAATATCTCCCCCATCTCTTTTGGCTCTGCAGATAGCTGTCCATTCTGGCTCTCTAATGGTCCAATTTTATCCCTCGTTATCCTTTTGCTATTAATATAGCTGTAGAAACCCTTTGGATTTACTTTCACCTTTCTTGCCAAAGCAACCTCATATCTTCTTTTAGCCTTCCTAATTTCTTTCTTAATATTCTTTTTACATTCTTTATACTCCTCTAGCACCTCATTTACTCCATGCCTCCTATTATTATGGTAGATATCTCTCTTTTTTTTAAACAAGTGTCCAATTTCCCTTGAAAACCATGGCTCTTTCCAATTTTTACTATTTCCTTTCACCCTAACAGGGACATAAAGATTATGTAATCTTACAATTTCCCCTTTAAATGTCCTCCATTTCTCTTCTTCATCCTTCCCATAAAACAGAGTGTCCCAATTCACTCCTTTTAAATCCTTACGCATTCCCTCAAAGTTAGCCTTTCTCCAATTAAAAATCTCTGCCCTAGGTCCAGTTCTGACTCTCTCCATAATTATATTGAAACTAATGGTATTGTGATCACTGGTCCCGAAGTGCTCACCAATGCATACCTCCGTCACCTGTCCTGCCTCATTTCCTAACAGGAGGTCCAGCACTGCCCCTTCTCTGGTCGATACCTCTATGTACTGCTGCAAAAAACTATCCTGCACACATTTTACAAACTCCAAACCATCCAGCCCATTTATAGAATGTGTTTCCCAGTCTATTTTTGGAAAATTGAAATCTCCCACTATCACTACCTTGTGCTTACTACTAATATCTGCTATCTCCTTACATATTTGCTCTTCCAATTCTCGCTCCCCATTTGGCGGTCTATAATACACCCCTAAAAGTAAAATAGACAATAGACAGACAGTAGGCGATAGACAAGAGACAATAGACCATAAACAATACTCCATAGACAATAGACAATAGACAACAGGTGAAGGAGTAGGCCATCTGCCCACTCAAGCCAGCACCGCCATTCAATGTGATCATGGCTGACCATCCCCAATCAGTGCACAGAGCCTGCCTTCTCCCCATATCCCCTGACTCTGCTATTTTTAAAAGCTCTGTCTAGCTCTCTTTTGAAAGCCTCCAGTGAACCGGCCTCCACCGCCCTCTGAGGCAGAGAATACCACAGACTCACAACTCTCTGTGTGAAAATGTTTTTCCTTATCTCCGTTCTAAATGGTTTCCCTCTTATTCTTAAACTGTGGCCTCTGGTTCTGGACTCCCACAACATTGGGAACATGTTTCCTGCCTATAGCGTGTCCAAACCCTTAATAATCTTATATGTTTCAATAGGATCCCCTATCATCTTTTCCAAATTCCTGAGTGTACAAGCCCAGCCGCTCCATTCTCTCAGCATGTGACAATCACGCCATCCCGGGAATTAACCTTCTAAACCTACGCTGCACTCCCTCAATAGCAAGAATGTCCTTCCTCAAGTTTGGAGACCAAAACTGCACGCACTATTCCAGGTGTGGTCTCACTTGGGCCCTGTACAACTGCAGAAGGACCCCTTTGCTCCTATACTCGACTCCTCTTGTTATGAAGTTTACTTTATTGTCCCGTGTACCGAGGTGCAGTGAAAAGCTTTTGTTGCGTGCTAACCAGTCAGTGGAAAGACAATACATGATTACAATCGAGCCATTCTCAGTGTACAGATACAGGATATAGGAATAACGTTTAGTGCGAGGTGAAGCCAGTAAAGTCCGATCACGTTGCCACAGATATTAAATCTACTGCATGAATTATTAACGCATTAATAAGTCGACAATCAGGCGAACTTTTAGAGTGCATGAAAAGGGAGGTCAATACTTCCCTATCAACCATTTTTCACTTAGGAATGTAACATAATTGTCGAACGTACACCATAATTTAAAACCGCCAAGAGTTAAATGATAGATTATGCATTCTTATTTTCTTTTTTTCGACAGGTGATTATAAAAACATTTTTATGAGCGCTGCCATAGTTAAATTATCTGCCCTCAAGCAGCAAAATCCATGCAATATCAAAAACTGGAATAAAATATTAGTTAATATTTATTCAAAAATATGTTACAATGCCTTAAAATCTCAACTGGGGTTAGTTTGGATGGATAGTCAGCAATGGAAAGATGGGCTGAAGGACCTGTTTCTGTTCAGTGTGACTCTTTAGTTAGTTAGTTCAGTTTATTGTCACGTGTGTCGAGGTACAGTGAAAAGCTTTAGTTGCATGCTAACCAGTCAGCAAAAGACAACACATGATTACAATCGAGCCTTTTACAGTGTACAGATACAGGATAAGGGAATAACATTTAGTGCAAGGTAAAGCCAGCAAAGTCTGATCAAGGATAGTCTGAGGGTCACCAATGAGGTGGATAGTAGTTCAACACTGCTCTCTGGTTGTGGTAGGATGGTTCAGTTGCCTGATAACAGCTGGGAAGAAACTGTCCCTGAATCTGGAGGTGTGCGTTTTCACACTTCTGTACCTCTTGCCCGATGGGAGAGGGGAGAAGAGGGAGTGGCCAGGGTGCGACTGGTCCTTGATGATGCTGCTGGTCTTTGCCGAGACAGCGTGAGGTGTAGATGGAGTCAATGGCAGGGAGGTTGGTTTGTGACTCTATGACTCTACCTTGCGAGCCTATAGACGACACACCATCTCCAAGAAACAAATTTCTAAGTTCGAGTCATAGAGAGAATGGGGGGGGGGGGGGGGGGGCTCTTTTCCACCAACCACACTTTTCAGTTTTTTATTTGTAATAAAATTTGGAAACCATGTATCATTTTCCTTCCACTTCACAATTATGCACCACTTTGTGTTGGTCTATCACATAAAATCCCAATAAAATACATTTACGTTTGTGCTTGCAACGTGAGAAAATGTGGAAAAGTTCAAGGGGTATGAAAACTTTTGCAAGCCACTGTAGGTTGTCCTAGGTGTGGCTGTAGGTGGACATCCTAATGGATCACTGTTTGTCGGCAGCTTGCCGTAGCTGGTGATAGGTTGTTGTAGACATTGTCGGGGGGGGATCCAGTCGCCAGTTTTTCGGTGACCTGCTGCAACTATGACAGTCACCCAAAAAAATCACCTACGTGCGATAACTATGCCTTACCAAGTGATTTATCTCCAAACAAGCTAATGTCCTGCGTATCATTGTCTGAATAGCTCACCAGTAAATAGTTTGACGTCATTTTGTGCAGGGTGAATAATGAGTTGCAGTTTGAGTCTATCATCTATTTGCTGACTCTGCACGGATTGCTAACTCAAACAGAGGGAAAGGTTCCAAGTGATTTAGCCAAGTGTTTTAAAGACTAATTGTTGTGAGGTAAATGAAACTTTCACTACTTGTAATTTACTTAACTTTATTTAAGCTTTAAGCAACTTATTTCTTTAATACATTACTCAGAAACGTCTGGCAAACATGGCTGATTCCGCAAGCCTTTCCCGCCCGAAATACTTTGCACATGCGCACACTCCGGGAATGTCCTGCGCATGCGCACTCTCTAGAAGAGCCCCGCACATGCGCACATGCGCCCACTTCATTCTCCCCTCCTATTTATAAGTTGAGACGGTCAGGAGGTTTAATACATCTTGAGCTTTAGGATGTAATGGCGTTTTCAATAGCTGGTGGTAGATATATTGCTTGGTCATCAACTTCACTCATATTGTTATTTTAAATTTACAATTTTAGAATTTCTTATAGAAGTTTCCATTGGGGATGCTGGAAGTGTTGGAGGAAGTTCTCGATTAGTGTTATCAAGAAGTGACGGAGCTGATGGAGAAGACGGACATGGTGCAAGGTCACGAAGTGAGACAGTTGATTGGCGTCCATCCTGATACTTGATAGTTTGCATAAGATGGGTTGGACATCAGTCAGTTCAACTTCATCAACAAAAGGCTCGTTCTTATTTTGATCGACATAACGACGAAGCAACACGGTCCCTGGGCTAGTCAACCATGATGGCAGAGAAGTACCACTAGAAGAATGCCGTTTTGAAGTTAAAGAACCGCTCATGCAGAGTAGTATTGGTAGCAGTTGACAGTAGAGATATGATGGAGTGTAATGCATCTGGTAGAACACATTCCCAATGCTGATCTGGTATGTCATTTGACTTTAAAGCCAGTTTCACTGCTTTCCAAATGATTCCGTTATACCTCTCAACCTGACCATTTCCAATAGGATGATATGGTGTAGTTTTACTTGTTGCAATTCCTCTCTTAGAAAGGTAGTCCTTTAAATCTTTCGACATGAATGAGGTGCCCCTATCAGAATGTATGTAACTTGGAAATCCACAGAAAGAAAACAGTTGATCTAAACATTTGATAACCGTAGCAGCTGACATATTTGGACAAGGAAAAGCAAATGGGAACCTCGAATATTCGTCAACTAAGGTAAGTATATAAACATTTCAAGAGGAGGATGGTAAAGGCCCTTTGAAGTCAATATTCCATAGGTTGAGAGTATGGATCAATCTTCCTTCTTCAGGACGGAAGAACCTTGGTTTTAATTCAGCACAGATTCTACATGAAGCACACGTCATCTTCACATCTTCTGTAGAGAAAGGTAAGTTTTTGGAACAAACATAGTGTAACAAACGAGTGACTCCAGGATGACACAGCCCATTGTGAAGATCAGTGAGTGCAGAAGAATGAACAGAGGCACAAAATGCTCGGGTTAATGTATCCGGAGCAACATTATCCTTACCAGGGCGGTACTCAATTGAATAACTATATGCAGATAATTCAATCCTCCATTCATGAATTTTACTGTTCTTAATCTTCGTTCGTTTTCGATTATCCAGCATAAAAGCTACTGAACGCTGATCTGTTATCAAAGTGAAGTGCTGGCGAGCAAGGAAATGACTCAATTTTCTCACTGCTTCAATAATTGCTGTAGCTTCCTTTTCGACAGGTGGGTAGTGCAATTCACTACCTTGGAGAGTACGAGACATGAAAGCCACTGTTCGTCCTCCTTGATTTAATGTTGCTGATACTGCTGAATCAGAGGCATCACATTCAACAACAAAGGGGAGATCCTCGTCAATGGCGTGTAATGTCGCAGATTCCAATTGTTTCTTTAAATAAGTAAAAAGCACCAATTGCTGTAGAGTCAAGGGGAAAGATTTTGCTCTAATCGAAGGCTGAATTTTGTCAGAAAAATTTGGTATCCATTTTGCATAATATGCAAACATCCCAAGGACCCTTCGTAGAGAGTTAATGTAACTGGAACAGGAATCTCTTGGAGTGGCGGAGTCTTTCTGGATCAGGCTTGATTATATCATTTCCAACCCAATAACCAAGAATATTAATTGATGACACTGATGTTATTGACTTAGCCTCATTTAATGTTAGATTTTTAGAATGTACAACATCTAAAAACCGTTGTACATTTTCATCATGTTCACTTGGTCTTTTCCTGCAATAGTTATATTATCAAGATAAGGGAAAGTATCTTTAAGGTTTTCCTGTTCAACAAGTTTGTCCATCTCTTTCTGAAAAACAGCCACGCCATTAGTTACACCAAAAGGAACTCTGCTGTAAGTGATATAATTTCCCATTTGCTTCAAACGCAGTGTATTTCTTCTCTGATTCCTTCAAAGGAATTTGGTAGTAAGCACTTTTTAAGTCAAAAGTAGAGAATATCTTATACTTAGCTAATGTATTGATAATCCTCTTCTATTCGAGGTAGTGGATATGCATCAAGGTCCGTGAAACTGGTTTATAGTTTGAGAGTAATCAATGCAGAGTCTTTTCCTATGTCTCTCCGAGGGGTCCTTAACCACGACAACTTGTGCCCTCCAAGGGGAAGAGCTGGGTTCTATGATACCTTCTCGTAAAAGATTAGTTACTTCTGGTGTTGATAAAGTTCCCATCATCTTTACTAAAGAGTCTGGATTTTGTAGCAATTGGCTTGCACTTGGAGGATAAGTTAGTGAATAATGAAGGACCATTCAACACCACACAATACTGGTAGGCTTTGACAATACAAGGTCAGGCATAGATCCTTCATACATTATTTGAAATGATCTGTGCAGTTTCTGGAAATCCTGACCTAGAATTATATCGCTAACACAAATTTTTCAAAATACCTAGACATACAGATTTATAGCTAGTTTTGTTCAGAATAAAGTCTACAAAACAAGATCCTATAATTTTGAGTGTTGAGAGTTGTCAGAGCCATCGAGATTTCCTTCATTTGAAGGAATTATGGTTAGATTTAGTCGAGACCACAACTTGTTCACTTATAAAACTTTCTGAACTGCCAGAATCAAGTAATACATTAAGTGTATGGCCATGAATGGATACCATTGTAGCTGCATGAGACAAGCTCTGAGGAAATGCAGCTGTAATTGTACATAAAGAAGGCGTATACATGGCAGCAGTCACACTTGTTAGTAGTTGCTTTGGACTTGCATACTCTAGAATAATGTCCCTTCTTGCCACAACTATTACAAGTTGCCCTCTCGAGCAGGGGGGCATCTCTCTCTCTTATGAATATTACCTCCCGCAAAAGTAACAGTTCCTTTTTGAATAATTATATGATGCAGCAAGGGCACCTTTATCCGTAGAGATTGTTTCAGCTTGCTCCATAATTTGTACTTGGGTGAAATTCGTTAGTAGTAGTTACAGCAGAATACACATTAGATGAGCCATAAGCATCTGAATGTTTCTGAGCCAAGTCCAAAGAGTAAGCTTGATTGTAAGCTGACTGTAAATCCAAGGTTTTGTGTTCTAATAGTCTCTGTCGTATTAAAGGCGATGCCAAACCATTGATAAAAGAGTCTCGAATAACTTCCCTGTTGATATTGATCAGCTGTAACTGCTTTGAAGGCACAGTCTTTACTAAGTCTTTTGAAGTTTCTTGTAAAAATTCATCAAGTGACTCACCAGTTTTTGTTTCCGAGTAGCAAGGAGGTGTCGAGCGAATATCACGTTGGGTGTCTTAACGAAGAGTCTGCTTAGTACATCAATACAGAATCATAAGTTGTACATTCCTCTATGTACTCGTATACATCAGAAGAGACGAAGCTTATTAATGTCTTAATCCTGTCTGGTGCATCGTTGCCACACTCCTCAAAGAAAGTTATTTAGTATACGAAAGCCAGTGCTTCCAATTCTTTGCAGCAGCAGGTGAGTTGGGATCCAGATCCAAGCGTTGGGGTTTTCAGTAGTTTCTTCCCATCCCAAGTTCGGACTGTTTTGACTTTGTAAGATAAGTTGCTTAAATTGTTGTGAGGTAAATGCAACTTTCACTACTTGTAATTTACTTAACTTTATTTAAGCTTTAAGCAACTTATTTCTTTAATACATTACTCAGAAACATCTGGCAAACATGGCTGATTCCACAGGCCTTTCCCGCCCGAAATACTTTGCGCATGCGCACACCCCGGGAATGTCCTGCGCATACGCACTCTCTAGAAGAACCCAGCACATGCGCACATGCGCCCACTTCACTAATGTAAATATACTTGCCCAAGCCGACCAACATGTCAATTGTGGACGCAGCCAGGACCGTCACACAAACCAACCTCCCTTCCATCGCCTCCATCTACACCTCACGCTGCCTCGGCAAGGCCAGCAGCATCATCAAGGACCAGTCTCACCCCGGCCACTCCCTCTTCTCCCCTCTCCCATCAGGCAGGAGGTACAGAAGTGTGAAAACACACACCTCCAGATTCAGGGACTCCCTGAGGTGTAGATGGAGTCAATGGAAGGGTGATTGGTTTGTGTGATGGTCTGGGCTGCGTCCACAATTCTCTGCTAGGCCTCGAGGGCCTGAGCTATAGGGAGAGGCTAGGATTTCATTCCTTCAGTCCGGGCTCCATCTACAGATGTCTACAGTTGTCTAGTCGTGCAGGGGATGTTGCAATTAGATAAACTACATTGAAGTGAACTATCATAGCTCCATCCCATCGCTGCGTATCACACAGAATGGGTTCCCGTTTGACGGTATTTACTGGAGTTTAGAAGAAAGAGGGGGGGACCTCATTGAAACTTACCGAATAGTGAAAGGCCTGGATAGAGTGGATGTGGAGAGGATGTTCCCACTGGTGGGAGAGTCTAGGACCAGAGGGCACAGCCTCGGAATAAAAGGACTTTCCTTTAGAATGGAGATGAGTGGGAATTTCTTTAGTCAGAGGGTGGTGAGTCTGTGGAATTCTTTGCCACAGACGGCTGTGGAGGCCACGTTAGTGGGTATTTTTAAGGTGGAAATTGACAGATTCTTGATCAGTACGGGTGTGGGGGGTTATGGGGAGAAGGCAGGAGAATACAGATGAGAAGGAAAGCTAGAGCAACCATGATTGAATGGCAGAGTGGACTTGATGGGCCGAATGGCCTAATTCTGCTCCTATCAGTTATGAACTTATGTTTTGTTTAGTTTCGAGATACAGCGCGGAAACAGGCCCTTCAGCCCACTGAGCCCGTGCCGACCAGCGACCCCCACACACTAACACTATCCTACACACACTATGGAAAATTCACAATTTTACCGAAACCAATTAACCTACAAACCTGTACATCTTTGGAGTGTGGGAGGAAACCGGAGCACCCAGAGAAAACGCACGCAGGTCATGGGGAGAACGTACAAACTCCGTACAGACAGCACCCGTAGTCAGGATGGAACCCGGGTCTCTGGTGCTGTGAGGCAGCGACTCTCCCGCTGCACCACCGTGATGCTCATCGCCTGCCGTGTTGTCCCGCTCACATTGACAGAACGCTGCCTTAGAGCAGCGAGCTCTCTGACAGTGACAGGAGCTGTATAAATTATGTCATGTTAAGGTCACGGGATGAGTTTTTGCCTTGCAGATGGAGAGAACATTATGACCTTGGGATCAGAGACCTTGGGCAGTCCACTCCCCATTCCCATATCTGCAAGACATTTTGAATGTGTTTGCAAATCTGTTATCTTTTGCAGTTTAGTTCAGAGAAACAGCGCAGATAAAGGCCCTTCAGCCCTAACCAGCGATTCCCGCACACACAAGGGACATAGAAACATAGAAACATAGAAAATAGGTGCAGGAGGAGGTCATTCGGCCCATCGAGCCAGCATCGCCATTCATTGTGATCATGGCTGATCATCCCCAATCAATAACCCGTGCCTGCCTTCTCCCCATATCCCTTGATTCCCCTAGACTCTAGAGCTCTGTCTGACTCTCTCTTAAATCCATCCAGTGATTTGGCCTCCACTGCCCTCTGTGGCACGGAATTCCACAAATTCACAACTCTCTGGGTGAAAAGGTTTTTCTCACCTCAGTCTTAAATGGCCTCCCCTTTATTCTAAGACTGTGATCCCTGGTTCTGGACTCGCCCAACATTGGGAACATTTTTCCTGCATCTAGCTTGTCCATTTTGTATGTTTCTATAAGATATCCCCTCATCCTACTAAACTCCAGTGAATACTAGCCTAGTCTTTTCAATCTTTCCTCATATGACAGTCCCGCCATCCCAGGGATCAATCTCGTGAACCTACGCTGCACTGCCTCAATCACAAGGATGTCCTTCCTCAAATTAGGAGACCAAAACTGTACACTTCTGTAAACTGGACAATTTACAATTTTACTGAAGCCAATTAACCTACTAAACCTGTATGTCCTTGGAGTGTGGGAGGAAGCCGGAGCACCCGGAGAAAACCCGCGCAGGTCAAGGGCGTTGTGAGGCAGACACCTTACCAACAGTACAGTGGTGGCACGGTGGCGCAGAGGCAGCGCCAGAGACCCGGGTTCGATCCCGATGACGGTTGCTGTCTGAACGGAGTTTGCACGTTCACAGCCCTCAGTGTACAGATACAGGATGAAGGGTGTAACGATTACTGCAAGATAAAATCCGAGTGAAAATAGTCCGAGGGTCTCCAATGAAGTGGACGCTAACTCAGGACCGCTCTCTAGTTGGCGATGGTTGCCTGGTAACAGCCGGGTAGAAACGGTCCCTGAATCTGGAGGTGTGCGTAATCACACTTCTGTACCTCTTGCCCCCTGGGAGAGGGAGAAGAGGGAGTGGCCGGGGTGCGACTGGTCCTTGATGATGCTGCTGGCCTTGCCGAGGCAGCGTGAGGTGGGGATGGTCAATGGAAGGGAGGTTGGTTTGTGTGATGGTCTGGGCTGCGTCCACAATTCGTGAAGCGTGAAGTAACTCTCAGTTCAGATTCAGTTTCAGCTCAGTTTATTGTCACGTATAAGATTATTAAGGGCTTGGACACGCTAGAGCCAGGAAACATGTTCCCGATGTTGGGGGAGTCCAGAACCAGGGGCCACAGTTTGACAATAAGGGGTAAGCCATTTAGAATCGGAGACGAGGAAACACTTTTTCACACAGAGAGTTGTTAGTCTGTGCAATTCTCTGCCTCAGAGGGCGGTGGAGGCCGGTTCTCTGGATGCTTTCAAGAGAGAGCTAGATAGGGCTCTTGAAGATAGCGGAGTCAGGGGACAGTTGTAGAACCACACCTGTAGTATTCTGTGCAATTTAGATCTCTTAATTTGAGGAAGGACATTCTTGCTATTGAGGGAGTGCAGCGCAGGTTCACCAGGTTAATTCTCAGGATGGCAGGACTGTCATATGATGAAAGAATGGGTTGGCTGGGCTTGTATTCACTGGAATTTAGAAGAATGAGAGGGAATCTTATAGAAACAAATCAAATTCTTAAGGGTTTGGACACGCTAGAGTCAGGAAAAAGGTTCCCGATGTTGGGGGAGTCCAGAACCAGGGGTCACACAGTTTAAGAATAAGGAGTAAGCCATTTTGGGCCAAGATGAGGAAAAACCTTTTCACCCGGAGAGTTGTGGAATTCTCTGCCACAGAGGACAGTGGAGGCCAATTCACTGGATGTTTTCAAGAGAGAGTTGGATTTAGTTCTTAGGGCTAAAGGAATCAAGGGATGTGGGGAGAAGGCAGGAACGGGGTACTGATTGGGGATGATCAGCCATGATCACATTGAATGGCGGTGCTGGCTCGAATAGCGGTACTCCTGCATCTATTGTCTATTATCTATTAACAGCTGGGAAGAAACTGTCCCTGTGTCTAGAGGTGTGCGTTTTCACACTTTGGTGGCACTAGATCGTTGGGCAGCGCAGGCTCGGTGGGCCGAAGGGCCTGTTTGCACGCTGTAGCTCTAAACAAAACCAAACTAAACCTGCAGTGCATTCCTAATTAGGCCCTTACAAAAGCGTGATCTTCTATAATATGGCAGTGGAGGGTGAGGAGAGCGTGATTTTCTCTGAGCCGTCCCATTTGAAGGTGAGAAATCAAGATACTCAGACACCCTTGAAGTCAATCATCTGCTCACTGTCCGCACACACTTAAAAAGCACTCGCCCACAACATCATCCATTTCCCGTTGCCGTGACAGTGAATCTGCTTTGACACCAACGTTTCCACAATGTGACATTTTCTTGATTCATGGAACAAAAGTGTTCTTTATTTTCAGCTTTCCTTTCTCCAGACTTGAGTTATATTTCATTCTAGTGGCTTGCAGGCATTAGCTGTCTTTCTGCACTATTATTGTTTGTTTTTTGTGTACGGATGTGTGTGTGTGTTTATATGTGTGTACACACACACACACACACACACACACACACACACACACACACACACACACACACACACACACACACACACACACACAGACACACACACACACACACACACACACACACACACACACACACACACACACACACACACACACACACACACATATATGTACAGTGCATTCAGAAAGTATTCAGACCCCTTCACTTTTTCCACACTGTTACGTTACAGCCTTATTCTAAAATGGATTTCATTCTTTTTTTTATCATCACTCTACACACAATACCCCAGATTGAAGAAGCGAAAACATGTGTTTAGAAATTTTTATCTCTCTCTATATATATATATATATAATATATATATATATGTTTCTACAGTTCTATGTTTCTATATAAGTACAAAACATTTTAAAACGTTCAGTGTGTGTGCCTACACATATCTATATGTGACGTGAAGGAAGGAATTGCAGATGCTGGTTCAAACCGAAGATAGACACAAAAAGCAGGAGTAACTCAGCAGGACAGGCAGCATCTCTGGAGAGGAGGAATGGTCTGAGGAAGGGACTCGACCTGAAACGTCGCCCATTCCTTCTCTCCAGAAATGCTCCCTGTCCCGCAGAGTTACTCCAGCACTTTGTGTCTATTTTGGCGGATCACGACAACCGGCGGTTGGTTTAAATCACATTTATTCTCAATATGATTCACCAATCACAGTCTTGACAATTGCCACTAAAAACACAACTGACCACAACGGTGGCCTCACAACGACTGAAGGGCAGAGCCTTGAAAACCGCGCGAAATCACGACCCCTCCCAGAGTCACGTGCGCACGGATTCTGACCGCGGGGTTCGATATTTGCGAGCACCAGCAGGTGCCGCAACATTATCTTCATCCCTCTCCCCTCTCCCTCTCCCTCCATCTCTCGTCTGGCTGCCTTGTGCACAGCTCCTTCACCGGGCAAATGAACATAAAAAACGCAGACTTATCCCCCCTCCCTACCTCACACCGGATGCCCCTTTGTTTTCTCATCATCCCCCCACGCCGGGTTCCCATTATCTATCCCCCCCCACGCTCATCAACCGCCAGGTCCCACCACCACCGAGGCTCCTGCCATGCCGGGGCACACGTTGCTGCCGATATACACACATATATATTACTAATCCAATATATTGAACCATACACATATATTTGATTAGTGCGGGTGTCAGGGGTTATGGGGAGAAGGCAGGAGAATGGGGTTGAGAGGGAGAGACAGCTCAGTCATGATTGAATGGCAGAGAAGGTGGGCCGAATGGCCTAATTCGGCTCCTATCACATATGAACATGAATAGATAGATAGATATGTGTGTGTATGTGTGTGTTTATGTGTGTACGCACACTGAACTTTTTGTTCTGGTTTATGATATTGTTGGCAGTGTACTATGTGTATATATTCTGTTGTGCTGATCTATCTGGGACACATGACAATAAAACACTCTTGTCTCTTGACCAGCATTCCATGCATCATTGCAAACGCTGGTCCGAGCACATCTCTTTGTCACCTTTGCAATTGATGGTAGAAACAAAGAAACATAGAGCAATAGGTGCAGGAGGAGGCCATTCGGCCCCTCGAGCCAGCACCGCCATTCAATGTGATCATGGCTGATCATCCCCAATCAGTACCCCGTTCCTGCCTTCTCCCCATATCCCTGGATTCCTTTAGCCCTAAGAGCTAACTCTCTCTTGGAAACATCCAGTGACTTGGCCTCCACTGCCTTCTGTGGCAGAGAATTCCACAGATTCACAACTCCCTGGGTGAAAAAGATTTTTCCTCATCTCAGTCCTAAATGTTCCTCCTTAAAGCCCTATCTTTCATGGCTTCATTTACATACGGTTCAACGGATTCACATCTCACCTGCCAATATTTGCCCTTGTAAGAAATCCCGTGTCATCATCAGACAACACTCCCTGCCACTCAACAAACTGTATTCACAAACCTTATGGGCCTGTCCCACTTAGGCAAATTTTTCAGCGACTGCCAACGACTAAGATATTGAAATTCACCGAAGTCAGCACCGGCGACTGCCTACATCACCTGGCAACACCCGACCACATCCCGGCGACTGCCTACATCACCTGGCAACACCCGACCACATCCCGGCGACTGCCTACATCACCTGGCAACACCCGACCACATCCCGGCGACTGCCTACATCACCTGGCAACACCCGACCACATCCCGGCGACTGCCTACATCACCTGGCAACACCCGACCACATCCCGGCGACTGCCTACATCACCTGGCAACACCCGACCACATCCCGGCGACTGCCTACATTAACTTGACGACAACCTACGACATGAGATGGCGGGACTGTCATATGAGGGAAGATTGAAAAGACTAGGCTTGTATTCACTGGAGTTTAGTAGGATGAGGGGATATCTTATGGAAATATATAAAATTATAAAGGGACTGGACAAGCTGGATGCAGGAAAAATGTTCCCAATGTTGGGCGAGTCCAGAACCAGGGGCCACAGTCTTAGAATAAAGGGGAGGCCATTTAAGACTGAGCTGAGAAAAAAGTTTTTACCCAGAGAGTTGTGAATTTGTGGAATTCCCTGCCACAGAGGGCAGTGGAGGCCAAATCACTGGATGGATTTAAGAGAGAGTTAGAGTTAGCTCTAGGGGCTAGTGGAATCAGGGGATATGGGGAGAAGGCAGGCACGGGTTATTGATAGGGGACGATCAGCCATGATCACATTGAATGGCGGTGCTGGCTCATAGGGCTGAATGGCCTCCTCCTGCACCTTTTTTCTATGTTTCTATGTTTTTAGGACCTACGTCAAGCTACGCTCATTTGGCGTCAAACCCAAGGTTGCCACTGTCACCAAAATTTTTCACAACACGTTGAAAAATTCTCGGCGACCAGAAAGACGCTACGACTCTTTGAGCGACTGAGGAGACGACTCACGACCATACAGGCGACATCCCGGTGACCACGTGCGACCATGTGGCGACCGCATAGTCTCCTGGGACAGGCCCATTATACTTTATTAACTCAAGAGTCAAGAGTGTTTTATTGTCAAATTTCCCTGAAATAGAACTATGAGATTCTTACTACCGGCAGCAGTCCAGCAGTTTTGTAAACACAGTGCTCAATAAATAATATAATAAACAGAGATAAAGGTTTAATACATTGTTCAAAAATAGTGCATAAACAAAACAAAGTCCCTCGTGCCAACTTGGCAGTTCATGGTTCACAGTTTGTAGATTAGTTCAGGTCCTTATCGAAAATTGCAGCAGGATAGATGGTGAAGATGGTTGTGAAAGATTGCAGCAGGATCTGGATCGATTGTCAAGGTGGGCGGAGGAATGGTTGCTGGAATACAGAGAAGTGTGAGGTGTTGCATTGTGGGACGTCTAACAAGGGCAGGACCCACACAGTGAATGGTCGGCCTCTGGGTAGTGTTGTAGAGCAGAGGGATCTAGGAGTACAGGTGCATGGTTCCTTGAAGGTCGAGTCACAGGTAGATAAGGTGGTCAAAAAGGCTTTTGGCACTTTGGCCTTCATCAGTCAGAGTTTTGAGTGTAGAAGTTGGGAGGTCATGTTGCAGTGTATAAGACGTTGGAGATACCGCATTTAGAATATTACTAGACTAAGTGGGACCTATTGGGTCCCAGCTTCACCCGGGAGGGCTGGTCCTCCAATGCAATATTCCTCCTCTCCACCAATTCCAATATTGCTGGCCAGTGATGGGGGGTGGGGGGGGGCTTTCTGGAGAGCTAGTATGTGTGTTGTGGGTCAAAGGGACTGGTTTCCAGAGGGCTAGTATGGACATTGTGGGCCTAATGGATTATTGGGCTGGCAGCTCAGTCACTCTGGCCAGGCAGCTCAGTCACTCTGGCCAGGCAGCTCAGTCACTCTGGCCAGGCAGCTCAGTCACTCTGGCCTGGCAGCATTTTAGAACCAATAGAGACACTTTATGCAACCATTGTAGAACCAACAGAGACACTTTTTTAATTAGAGACTAATTTTTTATTTTATTTTTTTAATTAGAGGTAAATACATCAATGTACTTCACATATATATTGTTACAATCATTGTACCCCATAATTTTATGGCCTTTAAAGAAAAAGAAGAGAAAGAAAGAGAGTTAAATAGGTGAAAAGAGTTGTGATAGTGAAAGAGCGTGCCAAAGGGGAGAAGAAACCCTTGGTCAAAGAATTAGAGAAAGGGGGTTAAGAGATAAACCCTCAGAAAAAAAAGGAAAAGGAAAAAAAAAAGCCAGTTACTATGTTATATATATCACGGAAAAGGAATCCACCAACTCGATAGTTTTTCATCCCCCTACCATACTCCTGCACCCTATCTTTGTAGTAATTCTATAAATGCAGACCACGTCTGATAGAAGCGTTCTGATTTTCCTTCCAGGCGGAGTCTCATATCTTCCAGATGTAGTGTTTCAAACATAGTTGAAATCCACATATTTAATGTTGGTAATGGAGACACTTTTTGTAAGCGCTTTAGAACCAATAGACGCTTTCTGCAAGCATTTTAGAACCAACAGAGACACTTTCTGCAAGCATTTTAGAACCAATAGACGCTTTCTGCAAGCATTTTAGAACCAATAGACACTTTTTGCAAACATTTTAGAACCAATCGACACTTTCTGCAAGTCCTTTTAGAACCAAAATGAGACACTTTCTGCAAGCATTTTAGAACCAAAAGACACTTTCTGCAAGCATTTTAGAACCACATTGAGGGCACTCACCATTGAGTAGACATATGTTCAGTGCTATTCAGAGCTCAGAGAAACGTGACCCTCTGGTTTCCTCCATCTTGCAGAGACTGAGTGAGGCACACCACAACTTGGTTTTTTAGTCCCGGGTAGATGCACAGAGTCTCTTGCTCATATGGGGAAACAAGAAACAGATGACATAGGTTTAAGGTGAGGGGGGGAAAGATTTAATAGAAACCTGAGTGGTAACTTTTTCACACAAAGGGTGATGGGTGCACGGAACGAGCTGCTGGAGGAGGTAGTTGATGGACTATCATAACGTTTAAAACACAGTTGGATAGGTACATAGATAGGACAGGTTTGGAGGGATAGGGGCCAAACACAGGCAGGTGGGACTAGTGTAGCTGGGACATGTTGGCCGGTGTGGGCAAGTTGGGCCGAAGGGCTTGTTTCCACGCTATATCACTCTATGACTGTAATAGACAATAGACAATAGACAATAGACAATAGGTGCAGGAGTAGGCCATTTGGCCCTTCGAGCCAGCACCGCCATTCAATGTGGTCATGGCTGATCATCCCCAATCAGTACCCCGTTCCTGCCTTCTCCCCATATCCCCTGACTCCGCTATCTTTACGAGCCCTATCTAGCTCTCTCTTGAAAGTATCCAGAGAACCTGCCTCCACCGCCCTCTGAGGCAGAGAATTCCACAGATTCCATCATGTAAATTCATGAATCAGTCAGAAGAAGGAGGATGGGGGGGTGATCTTGTAGAATTTGTACGTTCTCCCCGTGACCACGTGGGTTTTCCCGCGGTGCTCTGGTTTCCTCCCGCACCCCAATGATGTGCATGTTTGTAGGTTACTTGTCTTTGGCAAATATTGTCCCTATGTGTAGTATAGTGTTGGCGTAGCAGGGATCGCTGGTTGGTGCGGACTCAGCGATCCGGGGGGGCCTGTTTCCACGCTGTATCTCTAAACTAAACACTTTGTTTCTTACTCAGGAGTGGTGTTGCTTTGATCCAATGCATTTTACACTAAACTTTGCAAGTGCCTTGGTATTTAAAGATTGTTCTTGCTCTAAGCTCCTTCCTTGTAAACTTCCGTCGTGAGTTAGCTCATGGTATGAAATGTTTTTTCTTAAATGTCAGTTATGTATACATCAAGCCATTGCGTTAACTCGGCAGGCAGCTGGCGTTTTATTTTTCACATCCTAACACAAATCGCAGATGTTTGGTTGAGTTTAGTTTCAAGATACAGCGCGGAAACAGGCTCTTCGGCCCACCGAGCCCGTGCCGACCAGCGATCCCCGCACACTAACGCTATCCTACACGCACACGAAATACACAAATCATGAGAGGAATAAGTTGGGTAGACGCACAGAGTCTTTATCCCAGAGTAGGGGAATCGAGGATCAGCGGACATAGGTTCAAGGCGAAGGGGAAAAGATTTAATAGGAATCTGAGGGGTAACCTTTTCACACAGAGGGTGGTGGGTGTATGGAACAAGCTGCCAGAGGAGGTAGTTGAGGCTGGGACTATACCATAATTTAAGAAACCTTGGGACAGGTGCATGGATAGGACAGGTTTGGACAGTTATGGACAAAGCACAGGCAAGTGAGACTAGTGTAGCTGGGACATTGTTGGCTAGTGTGGGCGAGTTGGGCTGAGGTCCTGTTTCCACACTGCATCACTCAATCCCTCTATGACTCTATGACCCCAGGGAACATTTACATCTATACCAAGCCAATTAACTTACAAACCTGCATGCCTTTGCAGAGCACCCGGAGAAAACCCATGCAGGTCACGGGGAGAACGTACAAACTCCGTACAGACAGCACCCGTAGTCAGGATGGGACCCGGGTCTCTGGCGCTGTGAGGCAGCAACTCTACCGCTGAGCCACTGTTGCTATTATTGGTAGTTCTGGTGAAACTTTCCTCTGCATCTGTTCCTGACCCTCCCCTCTGGAGGAAGCAGAGAGGCAGCAACAACCCATAGAATGAGAAATCATTCCCTCCACACTAATTACCTTCATATGGAACCATGAATTTAAGAAATCTAAAATGCAATTGGATATTGTGCACAAGATCGCGAGAGGATACATACCCAGATACTTGATGCTTGAGCAATGGTGTTTTATCATTAATGTTTTATTATTATTAATGTTTAGTGTTTTCTGAGTCATTCGTAACTGTCACTGTATGTCATGTTGTTATTTAGTGGACGGAGCACCAAGGCAAATTCCTTGTATGTGAATACTTGGCCAATAAACGTTTAAATGCACGGGGAAATGAATCATTGAGTCAAAGAGTTTTACACAAATTGGTGTACATCATTGGTGACCCTCGGACTATCTTTGATCAGATCTTGCAGGCTTTACCTTGCACTGAACATTATTCCCCCTATCATGTATCTGTACACTGTGGACGGCTCGATTGTAATCATGTATTGTCTTTCCGCTGACTGGTTAGCACGCAACAAAAGCTTTTCACTGTACCTCGGTACACGTGACAATAAACTGAACCGAAAAAGATGTGGCGGCCAAGTCAATGGATATTTTTAAGGCAGAGAGAGATAGATTCTCCACATCCACTCTATCCAGGCCTTTCCCTATTCTGTATTTTTCCCCTCATCCTTCTAAACTCCAGCGAGTTCAGAGGACACAGGTTTAATGTGAGAGGTGACAAGATTTAATAGAACCTGAGGGGTAACTTTTGTTAGCAAGCCGAATAACTTAGATAGCAAGCACAGTCACAAACCAAAGTTTATGACTTGTCCCACCCCGGTCATTCCTTCTTCTCCCCGCTCCCGTCCGGCAGAAGGTACAGAAGCTTGAAAGCGCGCACCACCAGACTCAGGAACAGCTTCTTCCCCTCTGTTATCAGGCTTCTGAACAACCCTTCCATAAGCTAGTTTAAGAAAGAACTGCAGATGCTGGACAAATCGAAGGTAGACAAAAATGCTGGAGAAACTCAGCGGGTGAGGCATCATCTATGGAGCGAAGGAATAGATGATGTTTCGGGTCCAGACCATCTCTCCATAGGCGCTGCCTCACCCGCTGAGTTTCTCCAGCATTTTTGTCTACCTTCCATTAGCTAGGGTACTTTGCACTAATATTAAAGTTTTTAATTTATTAATTTCTTCCCATTCTTGATCCTCCTTTGGTTATTAGATTATGCCCAATTATTCTGATCATAGGTTCAAGGTGAAGGGGAAAAGTTATAATAGGAATCCGAGAGGTACCTTTTTCACACAGAGGGTGGTGGGTGTATGGAACGAGCTGCCAGAGGAGGTATTTGTGGCTGGAACTGTCGCAACATTTAAGAAACATTTGGACAGGTACGTGGATGGTGTGGTATGGTACGGAGCTTTATTTGTTAGGTACGGAGGGAGGTACAGTGAGATTCATTGTTGTATACAGTTCAGTACAAGAATCGCTATACATAAGCACTCATACATTAGTTTAGAGATACACCGCAGAAACAGGCCCTTCAGCCCAGCGGGTCCACACCAACCAGCGATCCCCGCACATTAACACCATCCTACACACACTAGGGACAATTTTTGCATTTACCAAGCCAATTAACCTACAAACCTGCACGTCTTTGGAGTGTGGGAGGAAACCAAAGATCTCGGAGAAAGCCCACACAGGTCACGAGGAGAACGTACAAACCCCGTACAGACAGCACCCGTAGTCGGGATGGAACCCGGGTCTCTGGCGCTGTGAGGCAGCAACTCTACCGCTGCACCACCGTGACCGACATGTTAGATACAGTCCAGGTGTACACTGAGACAGTGTGCAGAGTCGCCAGTCTGGCCCCATTTACAAGTCCCAGTGGTTGTAAGTGCAGGGATCTTGATGTAGGCAGGACAGGTTTGGGCGTATACGGCCCAAACACAGTTTTACACTTGCCGAGCCCATCACCGGACGTCAGGGGGCTTTCTGGGAGCGGTGGAGTTGAGTTCGCAGACCGCTCACAGACGCCAACTTTCCCCTTCACTCTCCCCTACGCCTGAATCAGACCAAATTAAATATTCATCACTACTCTTCCGAGATTACTAGTATTCGGATGTGTTTTTTTCTCATCAGCTATTCAGCGATGTAAAACTCTTGAAAGCATCCAGAGAACCGGCCTCCACCGCCCTCTGAGGCAGAGAATTCCACAGACTCACCACTCTCTGGGTGAAAAACTCTCTTTCCCCTTTGCTCTACCTATTGTGCTTGATCATGAGAGATGGGAGTTGAATTAGGCCATTCGGCCCATCAAGTCTACTCCGCCATTCAATCACGGCTGATCTATCTCTTCCTCATAACCCCATTCTCCTGCCTTCTCCCCATAACCCCTGACACCCGTACTAATCAAGAATCTATCTATCTCTGCCTTAAAAGTATCCAGTGAATTGGCCTCCACAGCCGTCTGTGGCAAAGAGTTCCAGTTTCACCACCCTCTGACTAACGAAATTCCTCCTTATCGCCTTCCCAAAAGAACGTCCTTTAATTCTGAGGCTGTGAGCTCTAGTCCTAGACTCTCGCACTATTGGAAACATCCGCTCCACACCCACTCTATCCAAGCCTTTCTCTATTCTGTATGTTTCAATGATATCCCCCCCTCATTCTTCTAAACTCCAGCGAGTACAGGCCCAGTGCCGACAAGCTTGAGTTTGAATTGTTTGTGTAAGTTTGTGTTATATTATCTGATCTGATTGGATAGTCAAGAGATAAGAGCCAAAAGAGATGGGGGAGATATTGAACAATTTCTTTTCTTCGGTATTCACCAAGGAGAAGGATATTGAACTCTGTGAGTTAAGGGTAAAAAGTAGAGTAGCTATGGAAACTATGAGATTCAATGAGGAGAAAGTACTGACACTATTGAAAAATATAAAAGTGGATAAGTCTCCAGGTCCTGACAGGATATTCCCTAGGACATTGAGGGAAGTTAGTGTAGAAGTAGCAGGAGCTATGACAGAAATATTTCAAATGTCATTAGAAATGGGAATAGTGCCGGAGGATTGGCGAACTGCGCATGTTGTTCCATTGTTTAAAAAGGGTTCAAAGAATAAACCTAGCAATTATAGACCTATTAGTTTGACGTCAGTGGTGGGCAAATTAATGGAAAGGATACTTAGAGATAATATATATAAGCATCTAGATAAACAGGGTCTGATCAGGAATAGTCAACATGGATTTGTGCCTGGAAGGTCATGTTTGACAAACCTTCTTGAATTTTTTGAAGCGGTTACTAGGGAAATTGATGAGGGTAAAGCAGTGGATGTTGTCTATATGGATTTCAGTAAGGCCTTTGACAAGGTTCCCCATGGAAGGTTGGTTAAGAAGGTTCAATCTTTGGGTGTTAATGGTGGAGTAGCAAGATGGATTCAACAGTGGCTGAATGGGAGATGTCAGAGAAAGGTTGAACAAGTTAGGTCTTTATTCTTTGGAGCGCAGAAGGTTAAGGGGGGACTTGATTGAGGTCTTTAAAATGATGAAAGGGATAGACAGAGTTGACGTGGATACGTTTTTCCCATTGAGGGTAGGGAAGATTCAAACAAGAGGGGATGACATGAGAATTAAGGGACAGAGGTTTCGGGGTAACATGAGGGGGAACTTCTTTACTCAGCGGGTGGTGGCTGTGTGGAATGAGCTTCCAGCAGAAGTGGTGGAGGCAGGATTGACTTTAACATTTAAGAGTAAAGTGGATAGGTATATGGACGTGAAGGGAATGGAGGGGTATGGTCTAAGTGCAGGTAGATGGGACTAGGGGAAAACAAATGGTCGGCACGGACTGGAAGGGCCGAGAGGGCCTGTTTCCGTGCTGTAATTGTTATATGGTTATATGGTTATAAGAGTGTATTATGTACCATACCAAAATGGAATAATGAAATAGCTTGCAAAAACAAGCGGGTCACAGAAGTTCAATACACATGGTTAAGATAAACCTAAACTTCAACCCAAACCTATCTCGTGTTTTAAAGATCATGCCCCAGATAGCAAGCACAGTCACAAACCAAAGTTTATCACTTGTCCCACCCCGGTCATTCCTTCTTCTCCCCGCTCCCGTCCGGCAGAAGGTACAGAAGCTTGAAAGCGCGCACCACCAGACTCAGGAACAGCTTCTTCCCCTCTGTTATCAGTCTTCTGAACGGCCCTTCCATAAGCTAGGGTACTTTGCACTAATATTGAAGTGTTTCATTTATTAATTTCTTCCCATTCTTGATCCTCCTACCCTAGGTAACTATCTCCATTATGGTTGTTAGATTATGCCCAATTATTCTGATCATAGGTTCAAGGTGAAGGGGGAAAGATTTAACAGGAATCTGAGGGGTAACTCAGTGTATGGGTGTATGGAACAAGCTGCTAGAGGAGGTAGTTGAGGCTGGGACTATCCCAATGTTCAAGAAACATTTAGACAGGTACATGGACATGGACCGGTTTAGAGGGATATGGACCAAATGCAGACAGGTAGGACTATTGTGGATGGGACATGTTGGTTGGTGTGGGTAGGTTGGGCCCATGGGCCTGTTTCCATGCTGTTTCGCTCTATGACTCAATTTTGGCCATTGATTCATCTGGTCTGTATCTGGTCTGAAGAAAGCCAATGACATGTTGGCCTTCATTGCGAGAGGATTTGAGTTTAGGAGCAAGGAGGTCCTACTGCAGTTGTAGAACCACACCTGTAGTATAGTGTGCAATTTAGATCTCTTAATTTGAGGAAGGACATTATTGCTATTGAGGGAGTGCAGCGCAGGTTCACCAGGTTAATTCCTGGGATGGCGGGGCTGTCATATGCTGAGAGAATGGGTTGGCTGGGCTTGTATTCACTGGAATTTAGAAGAATGAGAGGGGATCTAATAGAACCAAATCAAATTCTTAAGGGTTTGGATACGCTAAAGTCAGGAAAAAGGTTCCCGATGTTGGGGGAGTCCAGAACCAGGGGTCACACAGTTTAAGAATAAGGAGTAAGCCATTTTGGGCCAAGATGAGGAAAAACCTTTTCACCCGGAGAGTTGTGGAATTCTCTGCCACAGAGGGCAGTGGAGGCCAATTCACTGGATGTTTTCAAGAGAGTTGGATTTAGTTCTTAGGGCTAAAGGAATCAATGGATGTGGGAAGAAGGCAGGAACGGGGTACTGATTGTGGATGATCAGCCATGATCACATTGAATGGTGGTGCTGGCTCGAAGGTGCTGAATGGCCTACTCCTGCACCTATTGTCTGTGTTTCTAACTGATGTATACACTATGAGAAAAGTCTTTAGTTGCGTCTCAGCTCTTTCTCTGATTCCACTTGGAGCTCTGTTAAATGGTAGCATCTGTCGGGGATTGATTTCCTATTTTAATTTAGCGATACAGCGCGGAAACAGGCCCTTCGGCCTACTGGGTCTGCGCCAACCAGCGATCCCCGCACATTAACACTATCCTACACTCACTAGGGACAATTTACATTTATACCACCAACCAACCTACAAACCTGCACGTCTTTGGAGTGTGGGAGAAACCGGAGCACCCGGAGAAAACCCACGCGGGTCACGGGGGGAACATACAAACTCCATACAGACAGCACCTGTGGACAGGATCGAATCCGGGTGCCGTGGACAGGATCGCTGTAAAGGGCCTGTCCCACTTGGGTGTTATTTGTGTGTCACGTGATGCGCACATGGCGTGCATTATGCGGGCATGGCGTGCATTACGCGTGCATGGTGCGTGCAGACATAGGCAGTGACGCGCGGTCGCGTGCGCGCCCCAGCATTTTGGGATTCACAAAATCTTCGCGCGCCATCTGCTTGCCGGGCAAATGACGCCCAAGTGGGACTGGCCCTTAAGGTCATTGTGACCGCTCACTCCTACTGTCCCACATAGTAGACCGAGGCTCGAGCCAATCATTTCATTGTCATTCATAAATATTTGAGCACCGGGAGCGATACATTTTAAAACCTACCGCAGCATCAGCAGAGTTTGTGTTCCAGCAAAATTGCAGATTCCTTTTCAGGTTCAGCTTTCTGTTCAGGTTTATTAATGCCACGTGTAGCGAGATACAGTGGAAAGCTTTTGTTTACCTGCTATCCAGTCAGCGGAAAACAATACTTGATTACAATCAATCTATCCACAGTGCACTGATAAAGGGTAAAGGGAATCCCGTTTAGCGCAAGATATAACACTGAAGTCTGAATGGTCACCATTGGGCTGGATGGGAGGTCAGGACCACACTCTAGCTGGTCGTAGGATGGTTCAGTTGCCTGAGAATAGCTGGGAAGAAACTGCCCCTGAATCTGCAGGTGTGCGTTTTCACACTTCTGTATCTCTGAACCTCTTACCCGATGGGAGAGGGGAGAAGAGGGAGGCCTGGGTGCGACTGGTCCTGGATTATGCTGCTGGCCTTGAATGAATGAGTTAATCAATTAATTAATAAATAAGTGTACTGGCCAAGTAGTCCTTGTATGTGAATACATGGCCAATAAACTCATTCATTCCTGCATTCACATACAAGGAATTTGCCGTGATGCTCCGCCCGCAAGTGACAACATGACATACAGTGACAGTTAGGAATGACACGTAAAACATTAAATATTAATAATAAAACATTACTGATTAAACATGTGAATTAAATAAAATACCAGAGCAAAAGGAGGCTACAGATGTTTGGTTATTGAGTAGAGCTACTACTCGTGGAAAATAAGGTGTTTTTATGTCTGGCTGTGGCAGCTTTGGCAGTCCGGAGTTGCCGAGGCAGCGTGAGGTGTAGATGGAGTCAATGGAAGGGAGGTTGGTTTGTGTGATGGTCTGGGCTGCGCCCACGACCTTCTCGTGGCCTTGGAGGGACCTGCTCCTAAATGATGATGCGTTTAGTTCAGTTCAGTTTAGTTTATTGTCACGTGTTCCGAGGTACAGTGAAAAGCTTTTTTGCGCTCTAACCTGTCAGCAGAAAGACAATACATGATTACAATCGAACCATCCGCAGTGTACAGATACAGGATAAAGGGAATAACGTTTAGTGCAAGGTAAAGCCAGCAAACTCTCATTACAGAGAGTCCGAGTCTCCAATGAGGTAGATACCTAAGCTGGATTGACCACACACACACACACACACACACACACACACACACACACACACACACACACACACACACACACACACACACACGCACACACACACACACACACACACACACACACGCACGCACACACACACACACGCACACACACACACACACACACACACACACGCACGCACACACCCACACACACACACACACACACACACACACACACACGCACACACACGCACGCACACACACACACACACACACACACACACACGCACACACCCACACACACACACACACACACACACACACACACACACACACACACACACACACACACACACACACACACACACACCCCCCCCCCCCCCCCCCCCCCCCCCCACCCCCCCCAAAAAATATCCTATGGGGTCTTTGCTACTGACCGCACACACACAAACACATCGCGAAGGTGGGGGCCAGGGACAGCAGAGGAGCGCTTTCTGCACGTGAAGAGGAAAGTAAATGGCTGCCACAGAACTTGGTAAGTCCTTCAGAGAGCGCGGGAGGGAGGGAGAGAAGGGATGGGAGAAGAAAGAGTAGTCGGGGTGAGACTTGATAGTCCAAGGGTCCCCAAAGAGGTTGATGTTAGTAGCTCAGGGCCGCTCTCCAGTGCTGCTGTAATGCATTCTGATCAGATGCATTAGATGATCCATCTGTAACATTGGTGAGAGTTCTCCCACTAGTCCTACTGCCCTCCTGATTAAAGATTACTGATTATATGCAATGTTGTCACCTTCCCCTCAGCTAACAAATCACATCTGCTTTGATCTGTCGTTTTCACACCTTAGTCCTCCATATCTCTAGACTCTCTCTTCCCTGAGTCTGAGGAAAGATCTCGACTTGAAACGTCACCATTCCTTCTCTCCAGAGATGCTGCCTGACCCACTGAGTTACTCCAGCATTTTATTTCTATCTTCGGTCTAAACCAGCACCTGCAGTTCCTTCCTACACAATTGGTAAAGGTTTAGACAGTAGACAATAGGTGCAGTAGTAGGCCATTCAGCCCTTCGAGCCAGCACCGCCATTCAATGTGATCATGGCTGATCATCCCCAATCAGTACCCCATTCCTGCCTTCTCCCCATATCCCCTGACTCCGCTATCTTTAAGAGCCCTATCTAGCTCTCTCGAAAACATCCAGAGAACCCGCCTCCACCACCCTCTGAGGCAGAGAATTACACTCTCTGTGCGAAAAAGTGTTTCCTTGTCTCCGTTCTAAATGGCTTACTCCTTATTCTTAAACTGTGGCCCCTGGTTCTGGACTCCCCCAACATCGGGAACATGTTTCCTGCCTCTAGCGTGTCCAAGCCCTTAACAATTTTATATGTTTCAGTGAGATCGCCTCTCATCCTTCTAAACTCCAGAGTGCGCAAGCCCAGCCGCTCCATTCTCTCAGCATATGACAGTCCCGCCATCCTGTATAGAATTTTAGTTAGTTTAGAAATACTGCGCGAAAACAGGCCCTTCGTCCCACCGAGCCTGTGCTGACCAGCGATGCCCGTACACTAACACTATCCTACATTAGGGCCAATTTTTACATTTATACTGAAGCCAATTAACCTACAAACCTGCACGTCTTAGGAGTGTGGGAGGAAAAAGGAGAACCCGGAGAAAACCCACGCAGGTCACAGGGAGAACGTACAAACTCCGTACAGACAGCACCCGTAGTCAGGATTGAACCCGGGTCTCTGGTGCTGTGAGGCAGCAGCTCTACCCGCTGCACCACCATGACACCCCCATGTCCCCACAGGTGTAGGGGACATGCCGAACATCCTGAGCCTCGTGAGGAAGTGATTGGCACTGGTATGCTCTCCTGACCACAGCTATGTACAGAGAGCGAGAGAGGGCAAGAAGGAATGTGATGCAAATGGTTGCCACCTGCTGAAAGTCATTCCCCTCACCGCCACTTCACACGGGCACATTAATATTTAATCAGGCCCGAACGAGGGCGGATGCATTAACGGCATCTTCGAAGCCACCTCTTGACGAGTGAAGAAGGATCGTCAGCCCTGGAGCTACCCATTTGCTAAGTGTCTACTCTCCCCTGACAGGTCATAAATTATTTTTAATAATTGTCTATATGAGGGTCTGGAGGGGAAAGGGGATCGATGTCAGAAACGAGGTTATGTTAAAATGAAAGCGGCTGCACACAATCAAAGCTCGACCAACCCTGGTCTTGTCAGTGGGTACTTTAGTAAGAATAGATTTATTTCCATGCCTGTTGACATGAATGAAACACGACGAAAGCCTGGTAAATTGCGCACATCTTTGGTTGGCCAGACCTGCTGGTGGGCACACTCTCCCTGCCAAACTGGAACAGGGATTTTATTCTTCATTTCTGCGCAAGTCCAGCTCTCGCTATTATCCACACGTGGCTGAGTTGAGAAGGTGACTGGAGCCCCCGCCTTCCATCAATACTCGGGATGGCGGGACTGTGTGGATAAAGTTCAAGTTCAAGTGAGTTTATTGTCGTGTGTCCCTGATAGGACAATGACATTCTTGCTTTGCTTCAGCACACAGAACATAGATGGCATTGACTACAGAACAGATCAGTGTGTCCATACACCATATATAAATAGTGTGTCCATACACCATACTATTTTTTGTAGTCTTTTCCTCTCCAGGACGCTCAAGTTGCCGAACCAAGCCACGATGCAACCGGTCAGCAAGCTCTCTACTGTGCACCTATAACCATATATAACCATATAACAATTACAGCACGGAGACAGGCCCTCTCGGCCCTTCCAGTCCGTGCCGACCATTTGTTTTCCCCTAGTCCCATCTACCTGCACTCAGACCATACCCCTCCATTCCCTTCACGTCCATATAACTATCCACTTTACTTTTAAATGTTAAAATCGATCCTGCCTCCACCACCTCTGCTGGAAGCTCATTCCACACAGCCACCATCCTCTGAGTAAAGAAGTTCCCCCTCACGTTACCCCTAAACTTCTGTCCCTTAATTCTCATGTCATGTCCTCTTGTTTGAATCTTCCTTACCCTCAATGGGAAAAGCTTATCCACGTCAACTCAGTCTATCCCTTTCATCATTTTAAAGACCTCAATCAAGTCCCCCCTTAACCTTCTGCGCTCCAAAGAATAAAGACCTAACTTGTTCAACCTTTCTCTGTAACATAGTTGCTGGAACCCTGGCAACATTCTAGTAAATCTCCTCTGTACTCTCTCTATTTTGTTGACATCCTTCCTATAACTAGGCGACCAAAATTGTACACCATACTCCAGAATTGGTCTTACCAATGCCTTGTACAATTTTAACATTACTTCCCTACTCCTATATTCAATGCTCTGATTTATAAAGGCCAGCACACCAAAGGCTTTCTTTATCACCCTATCTACATGCGATTCCACGTTCAGGGAACTATGCACAGTTATTCCTAGATCCCTCTGTTCCACAGCATTCCTCAATTCCCTACCATTTACCATGTACGTCCTATTTTGATTTGTCCTGCCAAGATGTAGCACTTCACACTTAACAGCATTAAACTCCATCTGCCATCTTTCAGCCCACTTTTCCAAATGGCCCAAATCTCTCTGTAGACTTTGAAAATCTACTTCATTATCCACAACACCACCTATCTTAGTATCATCTGCATACTTACTTATCCAATTTTCCACCCCATCATCCAGATCATTGATGTACATGACAAACAACAGTGGACCCAACACAGATCCCTGAGGCACCCCACTGGTCACCGGCTTCCAACCTGACAAACAGCCATCCGCCATTACTCTCTGACATCTCCCATTCAGCCACTGTTGAAGTTAGAGAGAGTCCTCCTTGACAAACCGACTCTCCGTAATCTACTCAGGAAGTAGAGGCACTGATGAGCTTTCTTAATAATTGCATCAGTGTTCTCGGACCAGGAAAGATCTTCACAGATGTGCATGCCCAGGAATTTGAAGCGCTTGACCCTTTCAACCATCGACCCGTTGATATAAACAGGACTGTGGGTCCCCGTCCTACTCCTTCCAAAGTCCACAATCAGTTCTTTGGTTTTGCTGGTGTTGAGGGCCAGGTTATTGTGCTGGCACCATATGGACAGTCGCTCGATCTCTCTTCTGTACTCCGACTCATCCCCATCAGTGATACGTCCCACAACAGTGGTGTCGTCAGTGAACTTGATGATGGAGTTCGCACTATGACCGACTACGCAGTCATGAGTATAGAGTGAGTACAGCAGGGGGCTGAGCACGCAGCCTTGAGGTGCTCCCGTGCTGATTGTTATCAAGTCTGACACATTTCCACCAATACGAAGTCGAGGATCCAATTGCAGAGGGATGCGCAGAGACCCAGTTCTGCGAGTTTGGTAACCAGCTTGGAGGGGATGATTGTGTTAAATGCCGAGCTGTAATAGATGAATAACAGCCTGACAAATGAGTTTTTGTTGTCCAAGTGGTCCAGAGCGGAGTGGAGGGCCAGTGAGATCGCGTCCACCGTTGATCTGTTGCGGCGGTAAACGAACTGCAGTGGGTCCAGGTTTTTGTCGAGGTAGGAGTTGATTTGCACCATCATCTCTCGAAGCACTTCATCACCATAATAAATGTGAGGTAACCCCTTTGGTGGCAAAAACAGGAAGGCAGATTATTATCTGAATGGTGTCAGGTTGGATAAAGGGGAAGTACAACGAGATGGAGTATTGTGTGCAATTCTGGTCCCCTAATTTGAGGATGGACATTCTTGCTATTGAGGGAATGCAGTGTTGGTTTACAAGGTAAATTCAAGGGATGGCGGGACTGTAATATGCTGAGAGAATGGAGCGGCTGGGCTTGTACACTCTGGAGTTTAGAAGGATGAGGGGAGATATTATTGAAACATATAAGATTGTTAAGGGTTCAGGCACGCTAGAGGCAGGAAACATGTTCCTGATGTTGAGGGAGTCCAGAACCAGGGGCCACAGTTTAATAATAAGGGGTAAACCATTTTGAACGGAGTTGAGGAAACATGTTTTCATACAGAGAGTGGTGAGTCTGTGGAATTTTCTGCCTCAGAGGCCGGTTCTCTGGATACTTTCAAGAGAGAGTTAGATAGGGCTCCTAAAGATATCGGAGTCAGGGGATATGGGGAGAAGGCAGGAATGGGGTACTGATTGTGGATGATCAGCCATGACCACAATGAATGGAGGTGTTGGCTCAAAGGGCCGAATGGCCTACTCCTGTATCTATTGTGTATTGTCTATTGAACTTGCCCACACTGACCAACATGTCCCATCCACACTAACCACTGTTGGCAGCCTTAAGCCTGCATGTTGGGTCGTACTGAAGAGCCTGTTTCCACAGTCATAAGTTCATGTTCATAAGTTCTACGAGCAGAATTAGGCCATGCGATCCCCAAGGTCTACTCCGCCATTCAGCCGTGGCTGATCTATCTCTCTTTCACAACCACATTCTCCTGCCTTCTCCCCATAACCCCTGACACCCGCACTAATCAAAAATCTATCCATCTCTGCCTTAAAAATATCCATTGACTTGGCCTCCACAGCCGTCTGTGGCAAAGAATTCCACATTCACCGCCCACTGACCAAAGAAATTCCTCCTCATCTCCTTCCTAAAGGAACGTCCTTTAATTCTGAGGCTGTGCCCTCTGGTCCTAGACTCTCCCACTAGTGGAAACATCCTCTCCACATCCACTCTATCCAGGCCTTTATAGGTAATAAAAAATTTACAGAACACTGTAAATCCTGGTATTAATTTAGTTTAGTTTATTAATGTCATGTGTACCGAGGTTAAAAGCCTTTTTATCGTGTGTTATCCAGTCAGCGTAAAATATTATAGATGATTACAATGAAGTCATCCACAGTGTACAGATACAGGATAAAGGGAATAACGTTTAGTGCAAGGTAAAGTCCAGTAAAGTCTGATTAAAAATAGTCCGAGGGTCTCCAATGATGTAGATGGGAGGTCAGGACCGCAGACTAGTTGGTGATAGGATGGTTCAGTTGCCTGATAACAGCTGGGAAGAAACTGTCCCTGAATCTGGGGGTGAGCTGTAAGGATATACTGGGCTACAGTAACATTTTTACTGAGCTGTGTGCAGAATAATATCACTGTTATCTGATAAGAAGCGGCTGATTCGGAAACTCCAAGCCGCAGAGTGTGTTCTGATCAGTTCCGACGCCGGAGTTTGGATCATCCCTGCGAGAGGGCCGGTACATCGGGCTGTCCGTAGGGGCGACTGCGGAGGGTTCAGAGGCCCTGACCACGGGTGAACAAAGAGGAAGACTGACTGAACTTTTATCGCCTTCCATCGCGGTGGGGAACGTTGATTCCGTTGTGGCGGATGTTTATGTTAAATTCTATTGTGTGTTGTCTAAGAAGGAACTGCAGATGCTGAAAAAAAATTGAAGGTGGACAAAAATACTGGAGGAACTCAGCAGGTGAGGCAGCATCTATGGAGCGAAGGAAGAGGTGACATTTCGGGTCGAGACCCTTCTTCAGACTGATGTCGGGGGGGGGGGGGTGGGAGAAGAGATGAAGAGGCGGAGACATTGGGCTGTGGGAGAGCTGGGAATGGGAGGGGAAGGAGGGAGAAAGCAAGGACTACCTGAAATTGGAGGTCAATGTTCATACCGCTGGGGTGTAAACTACCCAAGCGGAATATGAGGTGCTGCTCCTCCGATTTACTGTGGGACTCACTCTGGCCATGTGGGAGGCCCAGGACAGGAAGGTCGGGTTGGGAATGGGAGGGGGAGTTGAAGTGCTGAGCCACCGGGAGATCAGGTTGGTGTTGTGTATTGTGTTCTTTTATTTGCATGGCTGCACGGAAACTCAAATTTCACTGCACCAATCGGTGCATGTGACAATAAATAAGAACTTGAACTTCAACTTGAACTACAGGTGACAATAAAGTACCCTTGAACTACAGAATGGATGAGAGGGGACGAGAAGAGTTAATGTTTCCAGCCAGTGATTTTTCATCAACGCTACCCCCATTACCGTGTTCTCTGCTATCGTCAGCATCCTGCAAAGATTTTCATTCCACCGCTCTTTTCTTTCCCGTAAAAATAGCCTTGTGTTCAATTATTTCCTGACACGTTCAGTATTCCACTTGTCGGGAAGGTTCCTAATTGCGATCTCGGGTTACTTTACTTTAGAGATAGAGCGCGGAAACAGGCCCTTTGGCCCACCGGGTCCGCGCCGACCAGCGATCCCCACACGTTTTAGTTCAGTTCAGTGTGGTTTGCATGGTATCCAGTCAGCGGAAAGACAATACATGGTCACAATCGACCAATTTACACTGTACAGATAATTGATGAAGGGAATAATGTTTTGTGCAAGGGAAAGTCCAGTGAAGTCTAATTACAGACATGTCCAAGACTCCCCCAACTAGAGGACATAAACTTTTCCCGCTAAGTCCATTATTTACGTTTAAATATCACTGGATTTAGCAGCACAGTGACGCAGCAGTGGAATTGGCCTGGCAATCAGCGGAGTCAGGGAATATGGGGAGAAGGCAGGAACGGGGCACTGATTGGGGATGATCAGCCATGATCACATTGAATGGTGGTGCTGGCTCAAAGGGCCGAATGGCCTCCTCCTGCACCTGTTGTCTGTTGTCTATTGTCTAACAGCATTCGCTTCCGTTTGCTGTTCGGCCTTAGTTTTCTGTCCGAGAAGAACTGGCCATTGAAGGCGGGGTTATCAAAAAGGGCCATAAGGCAGTGAACCCGGCTTCACGCTAACTGGAGGCGTGAGTTTGAAATGTGTGGGTGCCAGGATCGTGGCTGCCGGGGTGGGGGTGGGGGTGGAGGCAGGCATGATAGTGGTGTTTAAGAGGCTTTTAGACAGGCACATGGATATGCAGGGAATGCAGGAATACGGATCACATGCAGGCAGAGGAGATGAGTTTAGTTTTAGTTTAGTTTAGCTTAGAGATACAGCGTGGAAACAGGCCCTTCGGCCCACCGGGTCCATGCCAACCAGCGACCCCCGCACACTGACACTATCCTACACCCACTGGGGACAGTTTACTATTTTACTGGAGTCAATTAACCTACAAACCTGCACGTCTTGGGAGTGTGGGAGGAAACCGGAGCGCCCGGAGAAAACCCACGCAGGTCACGGGGAGAACGTACAAACTGCGTACAGACAGCACCCGTAGTCAGGATGGAACCCGGGTCTCTGGCGCTGTGAGGCAGCAACTCTACCGCTGCGCCACCGCGCTGCATCGTGTTGGGCACGGACAGTGTGGGCCGAAGGGCCTGTTCGTGTGCTGTACTGTCCTATGTTCTACGATCTATAAGTTGTTTGGAATATGAAATAGAGCCTCACTTGCGCAGATAACGGAACGCTGCAGCGTTTCATCAACTTCAAATTGATTCTTCATGGTTAGGTTGATTATAATAAGATAAATATCCAATTTATTTAGCAATCTACTTACTCTGCCAATAACCCATTAGAAGCCTGCTGTCTGATTATTGTGGTTAGACTCTGCAATGGATGAATAATTAAAAGTGCAGAAGGCAAATATAATGAGAAATTTAACCAGCATTCATCTTGAAAACAATGCAATAATTATTGACTCGATAATAATGCCTTCACAACAGGAATCTTGGATTGACATTTATAGGAACTAAATAGACAATTGACAAGAGACAATAGGTGCAGGAGTAGGCCATTCGGCCCTTCGAGCCAGCACCGCCATTCAATGTGATCATGGCTGATCATCCCCAATCAGTACCCCGTTCCTGCCTTCTCCCCCATATCCCCTGACTCCGCTATCTTTAAGAGCCCTATCTAGCTCTCTCTTGAAAGTATCCAGAGAACTGGCATCCACCGCCCTCTGAGGCAGAGAATTCCACAGGCTCACAACCCTCTGTGAGAAAAAGTGTTTCCTCGTCTCCGTTCTAAATCGTCTCCTAATTCTTAAACTGTGTGTGGCCCCTGGTTCTGGACTCCCCCAACATCGGGAACATGTTTCCTGCCTCTCGCGTGCCTTTTACTTATTAAAGCAAGAGTGAGAAGAGTTTCAGTGAGAATGTTTCAGTATGACTGTGTGTGAATGTCTGCCAGTTGTAGACACAGATTGGGATCTGTCTGCAGGGTTTAAATAAAGGGCAGTGACAGGTTTATCATCACACCAAATGTTAGGAAAGTTAAATTAGTCCCCAGGTTCCACGCATTGCTAGTTGAAATGTTATCCAATACACTCTGACTTTTATAGAGAACTATACTTCTACCTTGCGTGGATTGGGAAGATTTCGGGAACATGTTTCCTGCCTCCAGCGGGTCCAAACCCTTAATAATTTTATGTATTTCAATGAGATAGCCTCTCATCCTTCTAAACTCCAGAGTATACAAGCCCAGCCGCTCCATTCTCTCAGCATATGACTGTCCCGCCATCCCGGGAATTAACCTTGTAAACTTACGCTGCACTCCCTCAATTCAAATAAAACATATTCAAATACATATATCTAAGATATGTTTCCAGCTTTAAAGGGTTCGGAGAAGATTTACCAGGATGTTGCCAGGACTAGAGGGTGTGAGCTATAGGGAGAGGTTGGGTAGGCTGGGTCTCTCTCTATTCCTTGGAGCGCAGGAGGATGAGGGGAGATCTTATAGAGGTGTATAAAATCATCAGAGGAATAGATCAGGTAGATGCACAGAATCTCTTGCCCAGAGTAGGTGAATCGAGGACCAGAGGACAGTGGTTTATGGTGAGGGGGGAAAGATTGAATAAGAATCCGAGGGGTAACTTTTTCACACAGAGGATGGTGGATGTATGGAACCAGCTGCCAGAGGAGGTGGTTGAGGCTGGGGTGATAACAGCATTTAAAAGACATTGGGACAGGCACATGGATTGGACAGGTTTAGAGGGACATGGGCCAAACGCGGGCAGGTGGGACTAATGTAGATGGGATATGTTGGACGATGTGGGCAAGTTGGGCTGTTTCCACGCTCTATGACTCTATTTCTTTTCAGATCTCCAGTTATCTGAAATAGAAAGTGATTGGATGATCAATACATTCTGCAGGACAGACAATATTGGTGTACACCGACTCGGATGTAAAGTAACTCAATAGAGCTAGGGTGATGATTCCAGGTGAAGGGAAAGGGGCAAGGGGCTAGAATTCAACATATTCAAAGACCACTCACACCCCAGTCATTTCCTTACCTGTCAGGTTGCATCACAGCTGGGTTTTGGACAGCGACAATGCTGAGAACTATATTCTGCATTCTGTATATTCTCCTTTGCTCGACCTGTTGTACTTGTGGTTGACTTCATTGTCAAACCCATGCAGGTCACGGGGAGAACGTACAAACTCCGTACAGACAGAACCCGTAGTCAAGATGGCGTGTGTGGGTTTTCTCCGAGATCTTTGGTTTCCTCCCACACTCGAAAGACGTACAGGTTTGTAGCTTTTGTTCGTTCACACGCTTGATCAATGGTGTTTTATCGTTAATGTTTTATTATTATTAATGTTTAGTGTTTCCTGAGTCGTTCGTAACTGTCACTGTATGTCATGTTGTTACTTGTGGGTGGAGCACCAAGGCAAATTCCTTGTATGTGAATACTTGGCCAATAAACTTACTTGCTTACTTACTTGGCTTGTTAAATGTAAAAATTGTCCTTAGTGAGTGTAGGATAGAGTCAAGGGCCTGTCCCACTTGATCGTCATTTGCGTGTCATGAAGATTTTGTGAATTCCAAAATCCTGGGGCATCACCTGTGACTGCGCGTTACTGCCTGCACCCCCACGCCTCACCATGCGCCCTGCTCGCGTCACGCATGCCGTGCGCGCGGGACCTGTTGCTGCCCGCACCCCCACGCCTCACCATGCGCCCTGCTCGCGTCACGCATGCCGTGCGCCCATCACGTGCGCGTCACAATGCGCAAATTACGCCCAAGTGCGACAGGCCCTTTAGTGTGCAGGGATCGCTGGTCGGCACGGACGCGGTGGGCCGAAGGGCCTGTTTCCGCACTGTATCTAAACTATATCTTGGTACACATGATAATAATAAATCAGCTCCTCGCCAATAACAAATCAGGCTTAATAATGAGTAGTATTTTATTCCTGGCAACCTTTACAACCTCGACACTGAAGAAACCAGCGTGACACTTCAAGCCCTGCAACCTATGTTCAGTTGTCTATCTGTCAAGCTTTGAATTGGGGACGTGCGCAGTCTTCAGCCCAATTAGCAGCTCCCTCTCTCGCGCAGTGAATCATTCCTGGGCCTCGTTTTCTCAAAATGTTGAAGACAAAGGTGAAGACAGGGTGGCTGGGATAGTGCGCGGGGATTGCTGGTCAGCACGTGCGGGCCAGGCACGTGCCGTGAGTCAGGGTAGGCAGTCGGTCGGCTTTAAAAAAAATCTTAAACCGCGCATGCGCAGATTGTCCTCTCCGTAAAAAATAAAAATAAGTAACTATTCAATTTGCCCAAGGCTTCTAAATCTCCTTCATTTTTTAATTACTAAATGGGTGGGGGACGGAGGATGAAGGCAGGTGGAGAGATGGTGGGAAAAGCGGGAGCACACCGGGACGTTGAACCAGTTGTCATCTTATTGAATGACAATACTAATTGCCATACAAAAGGCCGAATAAAGGCCATAAAAAAGATTTTTCTACCACAAATTGAACTGGGAAAAAGAATTCAGTATAAAAATTCCCAAAAAAAGGTGGGAAGAATATTTATTAAATGTGCATAAATGTTCAATTAATGTAAGACACACCTTAATACAATTTAATATCTTACACAGATTATACTATTCAAAAACTAAAATAAGTAAACTTCCCAACGTCTCACCTATATGTGATAAATGTAATGTCTAGAAGCTAATATAGCACACTCATTTGTCTTTTGCACAAAATTTCAAACATTCTGGACTGAAATTTTTGAAATTTTCATAAAAATATTTAAAATAAAATTGACTCCAAAAGCAGACTGGATTATCTTCGGGATATCAGAAGATAGCCCTGAATTAAACGTGTTTCAAAAGACTCTATTTGAATATGGCTTAATAACTGGAAAAAAAGCTAATCTTAAAATTCTGGAAAAATTCTCCTATACCAACAGTTAATATGTGGATTTCATCTATGTTCGAAACACTACACTTGGAAGATATGAGACTCCGACTAGCAGGAAATTCAGACTGTTTCTATAAGACGTGGTCTGCATTTATAAATCTATTACAAGGATAAGGTGCAAGAATACCTCAAAGTACCGGTGTCGGGTCTTGGTAAAGGGGGCAGAAAAACTGTCGAGTTGGTAGATTCATTTTGTGAGATGTTTATAATAAAGTAACTGGCTTTTCTTCTTTCTTTCTCTATCTTTCCGTTTTTCCTTGTTTTTTTCCTCTCCAGGGTCCATTTCTTAATCTCCGGTCTCTAACTCCCCAAGGGTTTCCTTTCCCTCTGTCACTCTTTTGCACTTTCACATCTCTTTTTCACTTTTCTACTTTCTATGCTGGTATTTCTCTCTCTATTCTCTCTTTTCTAAATCCTTTAAAAAAATTAAGGGGTTCAATGACTAATACAATACAAGGGATGTACACTGATGTAACTTACGGTACCGCTAATAAATAAAGATATTTTTTAAAAAATTAAAAATTGTAATTACTGAATGAGTGGGGGACGGAGGATGAAGGCAGGTGGAGAGATGGTGGGAAAAACGGGAGCACACTGGAACGTTGAATCAGTTGTCATCTTATTGAATGACAATACTAATTCAAGGAAACAATTGGAGGGAGAGTTCCTTTCACAGCGTGTGGAGAGTCTGTGCCAGGGGTTAAAGATGCGGGGAGGGCAGGAGTGTTGAGAAGGCGGGGGTCGGAGATCATGTCAGACTCACTCACCGCTGCCGCAGCGCTCCGGGCACGGACAGCAGAACTGGCCGCCACTTCCGGGGAGGGAAGCAGCTCGGGTGACTGCGAGCGGCCGCCGGGACCCGGCAGCAGAACCGGCTGCCACTTCAGCGCCTTCTGCCGGCCCGCTCACCTCTGCAAGTGCTCTCTGAACACCTCTCACCTGCCGCTCGCCGGCTTCGCTCATGCCAGCCGCTTTCCACAAATCCTTAAATTCCCACAGCTGAGTAACCTCAATAGATCCCTTGAGTGCTCTGTCAGGATTTAAGGATTTGCGGAAGCGGTGCAGGAGTAGGCCATTCGGCCCTTCAAGCCAGCATAGCCATTCAATGTGATCATGGCTGATCATCCACAATCAGTATCCCGTTCCTGCCTTCTCCCCGTATCCCCTGACTCCGCTATCTTTAAGAGCCCTAGCTAGCTCTTTCTTGAAAGTATCCAGAGAACCGGCCTCCACCGCCCTCTGAGGCAGAGAATTCCTCAGACTCACCACTCTGTGAGAAAAAGTGTTTCCTCGTTTCCGTTCTAAATGGCTTAACCCTTATTCTTAAACTGTGGCCCCAGGTTCTGGACTCCCCCAACATCGGGAACATTTTTCCTGCCTCTAGCGTGTCCAAACCCTTAACAATCTTATATGTTTCAATAAGATTCCCTCTCATCCTTCTAAACTCCAGAGTGTACGAGCCCAGCCGCTCCATTCTCTCAGCATATGACAGACCCGCCATCCCGGGAATTAACCTTGTGAACCTGGAGATCAGGTTTGGCTCAGATCAATAGGTTTGAACTGGATTTCATCTGTTGAGTAAACAGGGGAAGCATTGCAGGGAAACGTGTGAGAATTGAGAAATTGAAAGCTCAGCCCGAAGTTTTATTGATCTTGATATCGGGCAGATGCTGGCCTGAACTGAAACATCTCAAACCGTGCTCGCCCTTCTGCAAGTAACTGGAAATACGTCCTGAGGTGATAGGAGCAGAATTAGGCCATTCGGCCCATCAAGTCTACTCCGCCATTCAACCATGGCTGATCTACCTCTCCCTCCTAACCCCATTCTCCTGCCTTCTCCCCAAAACCCCTGACACCCTTATTACTAATCAAGAATCAATCTATCTCTGCCTTAAATATATCCATTGATTTGGCCGCCACTGTCATCTGTGGCAAAGAATTCCACAGATTCACCACCCTCTGACTAAAGAATTTCCTCCTCATCTCCTGCCTAAAGGAACATCCTTTAATTCGGAGGCTGTGACCTCTGGTCCTAGACTCTCCCACTAGTGGAAACATCCTCTCCACACCATCTGTACACTGTGGACGGCTCGATTGTAATCATGTCTTGTCTTTCCGCTGACTGGTTAGCACGCAACAAAAGCTTTTCCCCGTACCTCCGTACACGTGACAATAAACTAAACTGAACTGAACTGAACATGTACCAAGGTACAGGGAAAAGCTTTTGTTGCGTGCTAACCAGTCAGCGGAAAGACAATACATGATTACAAGTGAGAAACCCACAGTGTACGGATACAGGATAATGTGTATAACTTGAATAACGTTTAGTGCAAGATTAAATCCAGTAAAGTCTGATTAAAGATAGTCCGAGGGTCTCTAATGAGGAAGATAGTAGTTCAGGACTGCTCTCTGGTTGTGGTAGGATGGTTCAGTTGCCTGATGACAGCTGGGAAGAAACTGTCCCTGAATCTGGAGGTGTGCGTTTGTTTTCACACTTCTGTACCTCTTGCCTGATGGGAGAGGGGAGAGGAGGCAATAAAGCAAACTAAAATTTGTAGGTGGACAAAAATTCTGGAGAAACTCAGTGGGTGAAGCAGCATCTAAGGAGAGAATGAATAGGAGACGTTTTGGGTCGAGACCCTTCTTCAGACTGATGACTAAAATTTGCGTATTCTTTACCAGTAAGCAGGATGAAGATACAGTGTGGATCGAGTGGATGTGGAAAGGACGTTTCCACTAACGGGAGAGTCTAGGACCAGAGGTCACAGCCTCAGAATTAAAGGACGTTCCTTTAGGGAGAAGAGGCAGAATTTCATTAGTCAGAGGGTGGTGAATGTATGGGTTTCATTGCCACAGACAGCTGTGGAGGCCAAGTGAGTGGATATTTTTAAGGCAGAGACAGGCAGATAGTGCTTCAACTGCTCTTCCCTCAACATGGGTAGCGATTGTTCTCCTTGGAGCACAGAAAGTCATAAGGTCATAAGATTATGTGATAGGAGCAGAATTAGGCCATTCGGCCCATCGAGTCTACTCTGCCATTCAATCATGGCTGATCTATGTCTCCCTCCTAACCCTGTCTTCTCCCCATAACCCCTGACACCCTTACTAATCACAAACCTATCTATCTCTGCCTTAGATATAAATATCCATTGACTTATGGCCTCCACCGCCGTCTGTGGCAATGAATTCCACTGATTCAAGAAATTCCTCCTCATCTCCTTCCCAAAGGAACACCCTTTAATTCTGAGGCTGTGACCTCTGGTCCTAGACTCTCCCACCAGTGGAAACATCCTCTCCACATCCACTCTGTCCAGGCCGCCCACTAAAGTTCTTCTGTTTTTTCTTTTGTGTCCATCCTGTTACAAACGTTGACATCACTGTCATCGTCCGTCTTGAAAAGGACACAAGCTTCCGGCGAGAATCAGTGGGAGCCACCACTTGTTGCAGTAGATGACGGTGGTAGCAGAATTAGCTCAGGATACTTCCAGTTTCCAGCCCCACGACGTGGACGCTTCTGCTTTGGGGCCTTCACTAAAGTTAAAAGGAGGTTAAAGAGTGTTTTTTATATGATGAGATGTTTTTATCGGGCAAAGTTGTTACAGCTTACTGGAAGGCCAATATCCAGAAGATATAGGTTTAAGTCAGTCGGAAAAAAACGCATGTGAGTGTGATTGTGATTTATTTGCAGGGGCATGGAGCTTTGATTTAGAATGCACTGCCTGAAGGGTGGTGAGATCAGATTCAATTATAACTTTCGTAAGGAATTGGTCATGTTCTTGAAAAGGAAAGCAATTCAAGGTTTGAACCAAGAGTTAAGAGTGTTTAACTGTCGTATATATCAGCTATGTGACAATAGCAGCCTGACTTGCTGCAGGTTAACAGGCCAGTAAACACAATACCACACATATAATGCATAGTTGTAGAGCTATAGGGTGATACAGTGTGGAAACAGTCCCTTCAGCCCAACTTGCCCACACCAGCCAACATGTCCCAGCTACACTGGTCCTACCTGCCTGCATTTGGTCCATATCCCTCCAAACCTGTCCTATCCATGTATCTGTCTAACAGTTTCTTAAATGTTGGGATAGTCCCAGCCTCAACTACATCCTCCGGCAGCTTGTTCATACACCCACCACCCTTTGTGTCAAAAAGTTACCACTCAGATTCCAGCATTTAAGAAAGAACTGCAGATGCTGGTAAAATCGAAGGTAGACAAAAATGCTGGAGGAACTCAGTGGGTGAGGCAACATCCATAGATGCTGTCTCACCCCCTGAGTTTCTCTTGCATTTTTGTCTACCTCAGATTCCTATTAAATCTTTTCCCCTTCACCTTAAAACTATGTCCTCGATTCCCCAACTCTGGGCAAGAGACTATGTGATCTATCCGATCTATTCCTCTCATGATTTTGTACATCTCTATAAGATCCCCCCCTCATCCTCCTGCGCTCCACGGAATAAAGACCCAGCCCATTCAACCTCTCCCTGTAGCTCACACCCTCTAGTAATGAAGTAGGAGCAAGATGTAAAGGCCATGCAGAGTTGGTGATTGAAGCAATGGGCAATTTATTACAACCACTGCGCACCACGTGACCCGTCGAAGCTGATCTGTCAAGTGTGACTTTGGCACAACTTTTATATTCCCAGATGACGAGATTACTCAGAAACTTGATCAACAGTAAATCGAGATCTTGCACAACTTGATCAACAGTAAATTGAAATCTTGATCAACACGAGGTCTTGCACATTGCGACTTCATGACATGTATGTTGTGTGTTCCGCTGCTTTTTATTTGTATGACTGACTTGGCAAATGAAATTCCTCGTATGTTGCAAAACATACTTGGCTAATAAAGTATTATTGTATTGTAGTGTATTGTATTAACAATAAAACCGAGGTCTTAATTACACAAGGTGAAAAACAGAATGAGACGATTCTCCACAATTCCAAATTCATTAACAGTAGATCCTAATTTCTGTTGCGATGATGGGTGTCACACATAGTCAATGACATTCCTGTTAGTCTTTGTCTATGGTTACCTGTCACCACATTAGCACAGTCCACATAGTCCCTGGCCAGGACCTGCCCCGAAAGCAGTGGACAACCCTCAACCGCTTGAGGACAGGTGTCGGACACTATGGAGTAGCGATGTGGGGCCTCGTGGACCAGTGCCTCCTGCGAGTGTGGGGACCCAACACAGACAGTGGAGCACACAGTCACCAGTTGCCCCAAACACCGGCCACCGAATGGTGAACGAGGTCTGATTGACCTGGACGATGACACGTTGGCCTGGCTCGCCTGCAACGGAGCTGCAGGTCTAAAAGACACACGACAGAAGAAGAAGAAGCTCAGTCCACACTAGCTCTCACTATTGTTTACCTGACAACAATAATAATAATCAAAGATGTTTAAACCCATCAAATTAGGTGACCAAAATAATGCGGAAAAAAACAAAGTTGGTAAGGTCATAAATTCGTAAATTCATTAGTTCTAGGCGAGGAATTAGGCCATTCGGCCCATCAAGTCTGATCCCCCATTCAATCCTGAATAATCTATCAATAGACAGTAGGTGTAGGAGTAGGCCATTCGGCCCTTCGAGCCAGCACCGCTATTCAATGTGATCATGGCTGATCATCCCCAATCAGCAGCCCATTCCTGCCTCTCAACCCCATTCTCCTGCCTTCTCCCCATAACCCCTAACACCCATACTAATCGTTGTTCTACTAAAGGTGAGCCTCCATGGGCTGTATCTTTAGTTGCAGTGTAACTTCATTATTTCATCAGTCATAGGAGCAGAGTTCTTCAATGGTGGGGAGGCATAGAGTTATACAGCATGGAAACAGGCCTTTCTGCCCAACTAGCCTTCACCCACTGCTCACACATGTAAATCCACCATATTGGGTTTGATAACAGCTCCATCCAAGACGCTGAGAAAATTACTGTCTACCCAGCCACCAGCCTCATTGGGCAAGAGGTACAGACAGTTTTGCTGTCAGGCAACTGAACCATCTACACAACCGAGAGCAGTTGAACTCGGACTTTCAGTCTATCTTTGATCGGATTTTATTGCACTAAACATTATTCATGATATACCCATATATACACTGTAATTGGCTCACTTGTAATCATGTATTGTCTTGCTGGTTAGCACGCAACAAAAGCTTTTCAATAAACTAAACTAAGCAGGGAGAAGAAGGAATGACCGGGGTGGGACAGGGACAAGTCTTTGATGATGTCAGCTGCTTTCCCGAGGCAGCGTGAAGTGGAGATGGAGTCGATGGTGGGGAGTGTGGTCTGTGTGATGGACCGGGCTACATCTACAACAGAGTAGAATAAATAAGCCCACAGCTCACTGCCATGGAGATTTCAGGAAGTGTTCTACAACATTCAGGTAGAAGGTACAGGAGCCTGAGGACTGCAACGACCAGGTTCAGGAATAGCTACTTCCCCACAGCCATCAGGCTATTAAACTCGGCTCGGACAAAAATCTGAACATTAATACCCCTTTATCTGTTATTCGCACTTTATCAATTTATATATGTACTTTTATTCTTTATTTCTATTTATTTTTTACCAAACACTGAATGGACACTGGTTGAGAAACGCTTTTTCGTTTTCCTCTGGGTACGTAAATACTCAGAAAAATGATAATAAACATATACAGTACAATATAATGGTATATGGACACACTGATCTGTTCTGTAGTCAATGCCTACTATGTTCTGTTGTGCTGAAGCAAAGAAAGAATGTCATTGTCCTGTCAGGGACACACGACAATAAACACTCTTGACTCTTTTGAATCTTTGACTATTGTGTTTGGTTCTTCTCTTTTTATTTGTATGTCTGTATGGTGACCCCAAATTTCACTGTACCAATTGGTGCATGTGACAATAAATGTCTCTTGTCTTGTCTACATCTACAATAGTGGGGAGTGTGGTCTGTGTGATGGACTGGGCTCCATCCGCAACCCTCTGTAGTACAGAGTAGAATAAATAAGCCCACAGCTCACACGAGCATGGATATTTCCGGAAGTGTTCTACAACATGTTATCTGCAGTGTGTGAGTGCAGGTGTCACACGCACAACTTGCAATATAGTCTTAAAAAAAAACCCTGAAGGCATCTTGTGTCGTACTGACTTCCTGTGTCAGAGCTTGTCATTCATACTGTGGCTGTGAATCTGACTTTTTTTTTAAATCGTGCCTGGATATCACACCTGAGAGATAATTTTATACAGTGTCTAACTCTGTGAAATCCTCCTTACCATCTTGTTCAGCTTTCTGCTCCCTGAATGCTTGTTCCTTGAATTCCTTCTTCATACGTTCATAACTTCTCAGAGCAGAATTAGGCCATTCGGCCCATCAAGTCTACTCCGCCATTCAATCACGGCTGATCTATCTCTCTCTCCTAATTCAATTCTCCTGCCTTCACCCCGTAACCCATGACACCCGCATTAATCAAGAATCTGTCAATCTCTGCCTTAAAAATATCCACTGACTTGGTCTCCACAGCCTTCTGTGGCAAAGAATTCCACACATTCATCGCCCTCTGACTAAAGAAATTCCTCCTCATCTCCTTCCGAAAGGAACGTCCTTTAACTGTGAGTTACTCCAGCACTCTGTGAAACGTCACCTATCCATGTTCTCCTCAGATGCTGCCTGACCCGCTGAGTTACTCCAGCACTCTGTGAAACGTCACCTATCCATGTTCTCCACAGATGCTGCCTGACCCGCTGAGTTACTCCAGCACTCTGTGAAACGTCACCTATCCATGTTCTCCACAGATGCTGCCTGACCCGCTGAGTTACTCCAGCACTCTGTGTCTCTTTTCAGATATCTTTTAACGTTGTAATTGTATACAATGCAGCTTCCTCTGTGTGGGTGAGCTGTAAACTGATTTGATTCACATATTGTCACATAATATTTGTACAATTGTGTGGATCTGATACAAGGTCTCTCCCTCTCTTCCTCTCATTTCCACATTGTGTCAAGTGATCGAGGCCAAAATGGAGGTGCAATGAATTCCGAGAGGATCAAGCATTCTCCACCATTATGGCTGTACGACCTCATTTCCTGTAGTAACCTCCCTCCTCTGCTTCTGAAGTACCTATCTACTTCTGCTTTGAAATTATTCATTGACTCTGCCGCTGCTCAGCATGGCAGGTAGAGTGGGTGGTGAAGAAGCCTTTTCGCATGCTGGCTTTCATCTGGAATTGGTCAACTGGGCTTGTATTTGCTGGAATTTAGAAGGATGAGAGGATATCTTATAAAATCATTTACAATTCTTCAGGGATGGGACAGGCTAGGTGCAGGAAAAATGCTCCTGATGTTGGTGGGAGTCCAGAACCAAGGGGTCTACGAGCCAGCACCGCCATTCATTGTGATCATGGCTGATCGTTCCCAATCAATAACCCGTGCCTGCCTTTTCCCCATATCCCTTCATTCCACTAGCCCCTAGAGCTCTATCCAACTCTCTCTTAAATCCATCCAGTGATTTGGCCTCCACTGCCCTCTGTGGCAGGGAATTCCACGTTCAGGTTTGTAGGTTAGTTGGCCTGGTACAAGTGTCAATTGTCCCAGGTGTGTGTAGGATAGTGTGAGTGTGCGGGGATCGCTGGTCGGTGTGGACTCGGTGAGCTGAAGGCCCGTTTCCGCGCTGTATCTCTAAACTAAACTCAAAGTATCACGTGGAACAGTGGATACACAGTCGACGAGGTCGGTTGTGCCTTGTCATCACGTTATCTTTAATTAATACAAAATGAAGTTTTTGTGTTTAAGACTCTGCCTTCTGCTACATTAAATCTCACTCACATTAGGAAACAGCACGTTACAATTCATGGCAGCGAGATGGATGTGATGTAGACACTTTTATCATCAATGCCGTTAGGATTTACTGCTGCCACGATTATTGCCGCTGAGAAGATGGTTACATCTTGTGGAGTTGAAGTCGGCAGCTAGAAAACAAGATGAGATCTGACCTGCAGTTTATGGAGCTACAAGAGCAATCAGTTACGGGCTGGTGATCTGCTTTATCTATTCTTCCAAACACTTGTAAAATCGTTAAATCCCTGATTATGTTTTCGAGTTCCACGATCTTGTCACCTCTTGCTCTCCCCACCATTGTAGATGTGGCCCAGTCCGTCACACACACCACACTCCCCACCATTGTAGATGTGGCCCAGTCCGTCACACAGACCACACTCCCCACCATTGTAGATGTGGCCCAGTCCCACACACACCACACTCCCCACCATTGTAGATGTGGCCCAGCCCCACACACACCACACTCCCCACCATTGTAGATGTATCCCAGTCCGTCACACACACCACACTCCCCACCATTGTAGATGTGGCCCAGTCCACACACACACTCCCCACCATTGACTCTATCTACACTTCACGCTGCCTCGGGAAAGCAGCCGACATCATCAAAGACTTGGCCCACCCTGGCCATTCCTTCACCCGTAGTCAGGATTGAACCCCTGCTCTCTGGAGCAGTGAGGCAGCAACTCTACTGCTGGGCCACCATTCTGTCTGCTGGAGGCCAGCAAGCCCTCATCACCATGCCATCTACCTGAGATGCCATCTTCAGGGATCTGTGTGGCTCTGTGCTGCAGAAGTAGAGTGGCCGCCTTACTGCGATCCTGACTAAGGGGTCTGTCTGTACGGAGTTTGCACGTTCTCCTTGTGACCGCGTGGGTTTTCTCCGGGTGCTCCGGTTTCCCCCACACTCCAAAGATGCACAGGATTGCAGGTTTTGGCTTTGGTAAAAATGATAATTATCCCCTAGTGCGTAACATACGCTAGTGCACGGGGATCGCTGGTCGGCATGGACTCGGTGGGCCGAAGGGCCTGTTTCTGCGCTGTATCTCTAACCCAAACTAAACTTCCAGATCACTGACCTCTCCAGCACACCCCGAGACCCGACCATTCACTGTGCTGATGGTGATGCAGAGTTAAACTAATCTCCTCTCATACAGTCATAGAGTCACAGAGTGAAACAGTGTGGAAACACGCCCTGCGGCCCAACCTGCCCACACTGGACAACAATGTCCCAGCTATACTAGTCCCACCTGCCTGCGCTGGGTCCATATCCCTCCAAACCTGTCCTGTCCATGTACCTGTCCTTCAACGTACACATTTTCTTGATTTAGCTGGAGGAATTAAAAGTAACAATGTTAAAATGTCAAAATGGCAGGCAGTGACCAGTGGGGTACCGCAAGGCTCTGTGCTGGGGACGCAACTATTTACAATTGTACATCAATGATTTAGATGATGGAATTCAAAAGTAACACTAGCAAATTAGCAGATGACACAAAGCTGGGTGGCAGTATGAACTGTGAGGAGGATGCTATGAGGATGCAGGGTGACTTGGACAGGTTGGAGGTGTGGGCAGATGCATGGCAGATGCAGTTTAATGTGGATAAATGTGAGGTTATCCACTTTGGCAGCAAAAACAAGAAGGCAGATTATTATCTAAATTGTGTCAAGTTGGGAAAAGGGGAAGTACAACGGGATCTGGGGGTCCTTGTACATCAGTCTATGAAAGTAAGCATGCAGGTACAGCAAGCAGTGAAGAAAGCGAATGGCATGTTGGCCTTCATAATGAGAGGAATATAGGAGCAATGAGGTCCTTCTGCAGTTGTACAGGAACCTGGTGAGACCACACCTGGAGTATTGTGTGCAGTTTTGGTCTCCAAATTTGAGGAAGGACATTCTTGCTATTGAGGAAGTGCAGCATAGGTTTACAAGGTTAATTCCTGGGATGGCGGAACTGTCATATGATGAAAGAATGGAGTGACTGGGTTTGTATACACTGGAATTTAGGATGAGAGGAGATCTTATTGAAACATGTAAGATTATTAACGGTTTGGACACACTAGATGCAGGAAACATGTTCCCGATGTTTGGGGAGTCCAGAACCAGGGGCCACAGTTTAAGAATAAGTGGTAAGCCATTTAGAACGGAGATGAGGGATTTTTTTTTCACACAGAGAATTGTGAGTCTGTGGAATTCTCTGCCTCACAGGGCAGTGGAGGCCGATTCACTGGATGCTTTCAAGAGAGAGCTAGATAGGGCTCTTAAAGATAGCGGAGTCAGGGGATATGGGGAGAATGCAGGAACGGGGTACTGATTGGGGATGATCAGCCATGATCACATTGAATGGCGGTGCTGGCTCGAAGGGCTGGATGGCCAACACCTGCACATATTGTCTATGTATCTGTGTATATGTGTAATTCCCTGCATATCCATGTCTAAAAGCCTCTTAAACACCACTATCGTATCTGCCTCCACCACCGCCCCTGGCAGCGCGTTCCAGGCACCCACCACCTCTCTCTGTGTAAAAATTATCCTTTTCTAATCTTGTTTTGTTGCTCTGTGTTGGAAACCTGAACAGAATGATACAGTTTCAGCCCAAGGGCAGACATTACATTGACTCTGAAACTCGTTGAGATGATTTAGTTTAGTTTAATGATACGAGGCGGAACCAGGCCCTTTGGCCCACCAGTTCCGCACCGACCAGTGTCCCGTTCGCCGACACTATCCTACGCACACTAGGGCATTGACTATCCTACACACACACTTTAACATTTATACCAAGCCAATTTTACCTGCAAACCTGCACGTCTTTGGAGTGTGGGAGGAAACCAAAGATCTTGGAGAAAACCCACGCGGGTCACGGGGAGAAAGTACAAACTCCGTACAGACAGCACCCGTAGTCGGGATGGAACCCGGGTCTCTGGCGCTGTGAGGCAGCAACTCTACCGCTGCGCCACCGTGACGCCCACCAAAAATATTTTGCCATTATACAGCACTTATGCATATGGCAAAAAGGAAAATGACTCTACAGTTATTTGGAATGTGGTTAACATCTTGTAAGTACATGGACTAATAATAGTTTAAGAAGGAACTGCAGATGCTGGAAAAATCGAAGGGGAGACAAAAAAGCTGGAGAAACTCAGCGGGTGAGACAGCGTCTGTGGAGCGAAGGAATAGACGAAGGACTAATAATTGTGATTGTTTGCTGAAGAGATGAACATGACATTTTCAATGGGGACGTCAGACGTGACTCTTCAATGCACAGAATCATTCAGCATCTACACTTCGCGCTGCCTCGGGCAAGCAGCCGACATCATCAAAGGCTTGTCCCTGTCTCACCCCTGTCATTCCTTGTTCTCCCCGCTCCCGTCCAGCAGAAGCATAGAAACATAGAAAGAAACGTAGACAATAGGTGCAGGAGTAGGCCATTCGGCCCTTCGAGCCTGCACCGCCATTCAATATGATCATGGCTGATCATCCAACTCAGTATCCTGTACCTGCCTTCTCTCCATACCCCCTGATCCCTTCAGCCAAAAGAGCCACATCCAACTCCCTCTTGAATATAGCCAATGAACTGGCCTCAACTACCTTCTGTGGCAGAGAATTCCACAGACTCACCACTCTCTGTGTGAAGAATGTTTTCCTCATCTCAGTCCTAAAGGAATTCCCCCTTATCCTTAGACTGTGACCCCTTGTTCTGGATTCCCCCAACATCGGGAACAATCTTCCTGCATCTAGCCTGTCCAACCCCTTAAGAATTTTGTAAAGAAGGTACAGAAGCTTGAAAGCGCGCATCTCCAGACCCAGGACCAGCTTCTTCCCCTCTGTTATCAGGCTTCTGAACGGTCCTTCCATTAGCTAGGGACGGTGGCGCAGCGGTAGAGTTGCTGCCTTCCAATGCAAGAGACCCGGGTTCCATCCTGGCTACGGGTGCTGTCTGCACGGAGTTTGTACGTTCTCCCCCTGACCTGCGTGGGTTTTCTCCGGGCGCTCCGGTTTCCTCCCACACTCCAAAGACGTACAGATTTGTCGGCCAATTGTCTTGGTAAATGTAAATTGTCCCTCGAGTGTGTCGAGTATGTGTTAGCGTGTGGGGATCGCTGGTCGTCGCGGACTCGGTGGGCCGAAGGGCCTGTTTCCACGCTGTATCTCTAAACTAAACTAAACCAAATACCTTAGGGGCAGAATGTAGCTTGCAATTGAAGCAATCTTGTACAATCAAATCTCAGTCTCACGGTTCCAAATGTACTCAACATGTATGTGTAGAATTTGTATATCAAGTATTTATTTAAACTCAACCTATTGTGCATTTGATGTCCAAAATGTCCAAAATTAAAATTATGATTGCAGTTTTAAATGGACACATTTTTTATCCAACCAGTTTTAACTATGTGACATCTTTCAGAATGTTGAGGGCAGAACTAATGATGGTAAATTAATGGTAATGCTGTTTGCTTCCAATTAGAAAGCATCTGCAATCTAAATATAGAGTCTGCATCTGGCGTTTACTATTGACGGTTTACAATTATTTATATTTCTGAAATTCTTTATTTGCAGTGAATGAATGAATGTATAGAGGTAAGCGTGCAAGTACAGCAGGCAGTGAAGAAAGCGAATGGCGTGTTGGCCTTCACAACAAGAGGATTTGAGTATAGGAGTAAAGAGGTTGTTCTGCAGTTGTACAGGGGCCTGGTGAGATTGTATACAGTTTTGCTCTCCTAATTTGAGGAAGGACATTCTTGCTATTGAGGGAGCGCAGCGTAGGTTCACCAGGATAATTCTCGGATTGGTGGGACTGTCATCTGAGGAAAGATTGGAAAGACTGGGCTTGTGTTCACGGGAATTTAGGATGAGATGGGATCTTATAGAACCACGTAAAATTATAAAAGGACTGGACAAGCAAGATGCAGGAAACATGTTCCCAATGTTGGGGGAGTCCAGAACCAGGGGCCACAGTCTAAGAATAAAGGGGAGGCCATTTAAAACTGAGAAGAGAAAAACCTTTTTCACCCAGAGAGTTGTGAATTGGTGGAATTCTCTGCCACAGAGGGCAGTGGAGGCCAATTCACTGGATGGATTTAAGAGAGAGTTAGATAGAGCGCTAGGGGCTAGTGGAATCAAGGGATATGGGGAGAAGGCAGGCACGGGTTATTGATTGGGGACGATCAGCCATGATCACAATGAATGGCGGTGCTGGCTCCAAGGGCCGAATGGCCTCCTCCTGCACCTATTTTCTATGTTTCTATGTAGAACATAGAACATAGAACAGTACAGCACAGGAATAGACCCTTCAGACCACAATGTCTGTCGAGCTTACTGTAAACTGACCTCCTCTGCCTGCACGTGATCCATACCCCTCCATTCCCTGCATATCCATGTGCCTCTTAAACACCACTATCGTAATCTGCCTCCACCACCAGCCCTGGCAGCGCGTTCCAGGCCCCCACCCCCCTCTGTGGATAAAAGTTGCCCCACACACCTCCTTTAAACTTTGCCCCTCTCGTCTTAAAGCCACGCCCTCTGGTCTTTGACATTTCCACCTTGGGAAAAAGGGTCTGAGTGTCAAACCTGTTGACAACCCTCAGAATTTTATGTAAATCTATCATATCACTGCTCAACTCCTGACGCTCCAGAGATATCAATCCAAGTTTGTACAACCTGTTTATTCACTTCACCTGTACTGGGGTACAGTGAAAAGCTTTTGTTGCGTGCTATCCAGTCAGCGGGAAGATAATACATGATTACAATCCAGCCGTTCACAGTGTACAGATACATGATAAAGGGATACATTTACTGCAAGATAAAGTCCAGTAAAGTCTGATTAAATATAGTCCAAGGTTCTCTAATGAGTTAGAGATTAGCTCAGGACTGCTCTCTAGTTGGTGATAGTTGCCTGATAACAGCTGAGAAGAAATTGTTCCTGAATCTGGTGATGTGCATTTTCACACTATTGTACCTCTTGCCTGATGGGAGGCAAGATAGATGGTGAATGGATAACAGCTTCTTGTAGCTAATAGCCTCTAGTCCAGGCATCATCGCAGCAAACCTCCTCTGCACCCTCTCCAAAGACTCCATGTCCTTCCATATTGAAATATGACTGGAATATTCTGAGTGGCACCATCTCCTCAGAACCATGTAGATTGATACAGTATGGAAACAAACCCTTCGGCCCATCTTATCCATGCCAACCAAGATGCCTAGAGCAAGGGTTCCCAACCCAGGGGGTAAGTTTGTTGATTCTGGATTTGTACATATTGTTTCTCATTGACTGACTGTGTTTGGTTCCGGTATACCGGTATCTGTTCATCATTAGTTGTTCATAAATAAGTGAAATCACATTGTTATGTGCTTTTTAAGTTGCCGGGGGTCAATGGGACGAAAAAGGTTGGGAACATCTGGCCTTGAGAGTCACATTTGGCCACATGTGGTCCAGATCCCTCTAAACACACCCTATGCATTTAACTGTCCAATTATCTTTAAAATGCTGTTATAGCCCTGCCTCAACTATCCCCCAACATAGAAACATAGAAGCATAGAAAATAGATGCAGGAGTAGGCCATTCGGCCCTTCAAGCCTGCACCACCATTCAATATGATCATGGCTGATCATCCAACTCAGTATCCTGTACCTGCCTTCTCTCCATACCCTCTGATCCCTTTAGCCACAAGGGCCACATCCAACTCCCTCTTAAATATGGCCAATGAACTGGCCTCAACTACCTTCTGTGGCAGAGAATTCCACAGATTCACCACTCTCTGTGTGAAAAATGATTTTCTCATCTCGGTCCTAAAAGACTTCCCCCTTATCCTTAAACTGTGACCCCTTGTCCTGGACTCCCCCCACATCGGGAACAATCTTCCTGCATCTAGCCTGTCCACCCCTTAAGAATTTTGTAAGTCTCTATGAGATCCACCCTCAATCTTCTAAATTCCAGCGAGTACAAGCCGAGTCTATCCAGTCTTTCTTCATATGGAAGTCCTGCCATCCCAGGAATCAGTCTGGTGAACCTTCTCTGTACTCCCTCTATGGCAAGAATGTCCTCCGATAGTCCGTTCTATAAAACCACCACCCACTGAGTATAAATGTTGTCCCTCAGGTTCCTATTAAATGTTGCCCCTCTCACCTTATACCTATGTCCTCTGGTTCCTGATTCCGCTACTCTGAATGAATAAGTTTATTGGCCAAGTATTCACATACAAGGAATTTGCCTTGTGCTCTGCCCGCAAGTGACAACGTGACATGCAGTGACAGTTAGGAATGACACATAAAACATTAAACATTAATAGTAAAACATTTATTGATTAAACATGTGAATGAAATAAAATACCAGAGCAAAAGGAGGCTACAGATTTTTGGTTATTGAGTAGAGCAACTACTCGTGGAAAAAAGCTGTTTTTATGTCTGGCTGTGGCAGCTTTGACAGTCCGGAGTCGCCTTCCAGAGGGAAGTGATTCAAAGAGTTTGTGGCCAGGGTGAGAGGGGTCAGAGATGATCTTGCCCGCTCGCTTCCTGGCCCTTACAGTGCACTCTGGGTAAAATACTCTTTCTGCTTTCACCTGATCCATTCACTATATTGAGTAGATCTAATCTTGATTCGCAAGCAATATGTTTTAAATTGCAGGTAGGATTTTCATAAGTGGTGGTGAAGGAAAGAATTGCTGATGTTGGTTTAACACAAAATGCTGGAATAACTCAGCGGGTCATAAGTGATAGGAGCTGAATTAGGCCATTCAGCCCATCAAGTCTACTCCACCATTCAGTCACGGCTGATCTATCTCTCCCTACTAACCCCACTCTCCTGACTTCTCCCCTTTACCCCTGACACCCGCACTAATCAAGAATCTATCTCTGGCTTAAAAATGTCAATGACATCTGTGGCAGAGAAGGAATAAAAGAACAGGTGAAAAGGAGAAAAAGAATAGATATTTAAGGTAGTCTGAATACTGAATAGGGGTTCTGACCCAATGTCGATGGGACATGTTGGCCAGTGTGGGCAAGTTGGACCGAAGGGCCTGTTTCCACGCTGTATCACTCTATGACTAATGTTGAATATCAGTGACTTTCACGGCTATTGAAGTTGAAAAGATTATTTCCACCAGCACCCGATGCAACATATAACTTGCATTATCTAAACATTTTGGCGTCTTTGGTTATTTAGCCCAGCATGTTCTCAATCGAGACAGGTGGGCAAGGTGTATAATACGTTAATGAGCACTGTCAACAGATGACAGAGTCTCAGCTGTTCACACAGCTGCAATGAGAATTGTGTTCCACGTGTCTGAGCTGTTGGAGGGCGATGTTGGCTTCACGTGACGCTCTCCGTGACTTTGGTCTTGCTGTCTGTCAGGCAAGTCTGGGGAGTCAGACTCAATGTTGTCAAATGTCATTATGATGCCTTGAATAGACAATAGGTGCAGGAGTAGGCCATTCAGCCCTTCGAGCCATCACCGCCATTCAATGTAATCCAGAACCAGGGGCCACCGTTTAAGATTAAGGGGTCAGCCATTTAGAACGGAGACGAGGAAACACTTTTTCTCACAGAGAGTTGTGAGTCTGTGGAATTCTCTGCCTCAGAGGGCGGTGGAGGCCGGTTCTCTGGACACGTTCAAGAGAGAGCTAGATAGGGCTCTTAAAGATAGCGGAGTCAGGGGATATGGGGAGAAGGCAGGAACGGGGTACTGATTGGAGATGATCAGCCATGATCACATTGAATGGCGGTGCTGGCTCGAAGGGCCGAATGGCCTTCTCCTGCACCTATTCTCTATTGTCTATTGTCTTACGAACCATGATTAATACGGGTCAGAACGGGCCTGCAAGGAGATGTTCTCAGCAAAGCATTAGAGGATAGCATTGATCAGAGAGATAAAGGAGCAACATAATTGTGATGAATGCATTTCTGTGGAGCACAGAAATGAACTGAGGTTGGAGTTTAACCTCATTATTTTGACAGCAAAGTTACAGATGGATGTGACTGCAAGCAAACTAAATCATTGCCAAAGAAGGGGCCGAGAGAGAGCACATCTTTCCCTTTGTCTTTGCTAAATGCCTGTGACTGTCGATAAAATATTATTTAGGATTAGGTTTTCCCTCACCAAGGAACAGTGAAAAGTCCAAAAAAGAGTCCCGACCCGAAACAACACATAGAAACATAGAAAATAGGTGCAGGAGTAGGCCATTCGGCCCTTCGAGCCTGTACCGCCATTCAATATGATCATGGCTGATCATCCAACTCAGTATCCTGTACCCGCCTTCTCTCCAGACCCCCTGATCCCTTTAGCCACAAGGGCCACATCTAACTCCCTCTTAAATATAGCCGATGAACTGGCCTCAACTACCTTCTGTGGCAGAGAATTCCACAGATTCACCACTCTCTGTGTGAATTTTTTTTTTTTTAATTCTCGGTCCTAAAAGTCTTCCCCTTATCCTTAAACTGTGACCCCTTGTTCTGGACTTACCCAACATCGGGAATCACCTATTCCTTTTCTCCGGAGATGCTGCCTGACCCGTTGAGTTGCTCCAGCATTTTGTGTCTCATTTTCGGTGATTATGGGCTGTTCATTCAACTCAGATTTAGTTTAGTTTAGAGATGCAGCACACAAACAGACCCTTTTAGCCGCCAACTCCTCGCTAAACAACGATCCCCGCACATTAACATTACCCGACACTTCTCAGGCCCCCTTCGGTCGTGGCTGACCACGGGTGTCTCCAGGGTGCTATTCCCTATATGGAGGACGCCTGTGCGTGACTTTGTTTAACGTGGGGAGACTGGTGCACAGACAGCCACCCCACGGTCCTTGACAGATCTGGGTCAGGATCCAGTGGCATGGAGTCCAAGACGACCGGAGACCCTTTTCTGCTGCAGCCTTCATCCGCCTTCCCAGCCGTTGTGACGCTCCACTAAGGTCAGCCATCGTCCTCCGCCTGTTCCACCGTTGAGGTCTTGGTCGGATTGCTCTTTGTCAGAGACCTCCCCCTCGACCTTACCGCCATGGGTGGCCCTACCAGGAGCATCGCTCCAGACGGCATCGCTCTCAGGATCTCAGGACCACACAAGCTTCTCCACCACGACAAGGTGACAATCCACGGGGAAGACACACACTGGGAACCATTTACATTCATACCAAGCCAAAACACGTTTTCACCCAGAGAGTAAAAACCTTTTTCACCCAGAGAGTTGTGAATTTGTGGAATTCCCTGCCACAGAGGGCAGTGGAGGCCAAGTCACTGGATGGATTTAAGAGAGAGTTAGATAGAGCTCTAGGGGCTAGTGGAGTCAAGGGATATGGGGAGAAGGCAGGCACGGGTTATTGATTGGGGACGATCAGCCATGATCACAATGAATGACGGTGCTGGCTCGAATGGCCGAATGGCCTCCTCCTGCACCTATTTTCTATGTTTCTATGTTAATTAACCTACAAACCTGTACTTCTTTGGAGTGTGGCAGGAAACCGGAGCACCCGGAGAAAGACTCGCAGGTCACGGGGAGAACGTACAAACTCCGTACAGACTGCAACCGTAGTCAGGATCGAGCCTGGGTCTCTGGCGCTGTGAGGCGGATGCTCGGGTTCAATCTACAGCGTGCTGCCAGATAATAAAGCTGTTCACTGTACCTCGGTGCATCTGACAGTAACAAACCTAAACCTTACCCTAAGTAATACTAGACTTGAGTACAATGAAGTCTAAACTCCAGCACAATAGGTGGAGCAAAGGGGAAGATACCGAGTGCAGAATATAGTTCTCAGCATTGTAGCGCATCAGTTCCACAGACAAAGTCCAATGTCCGCAATGGGGTAGAGGTGAATCGGACAGTACCCTAGCTTATGGAAGGGCCGTTCAGAAGCCTGATAACAGAGGGGAAGAAGCTGTTCCTGAGTCTGGTGGTGCGCGCTTTCAAGCTTCTGTACCTTCTGCCGGACGGGAGCGGGGAGAAGAAGGAATGACCGGGGTGGGACATGTCTTTGTTGCAACGAAAGATGCAAATTGCTGGAGTAACTCAGCAGGTCAGAGGCATCTAAATGTTCGAGAGCCCAATGGTTGTTGGGAAGAAGCTACTGTTGAAACTCAAGAGATTGTAGAGTGTTTTATTGTCATCTGTCCCAGATAGAACAATGATATTCTTACTACCTCGGTAAGAGACTCTGTGCATCTACCCGATCTATTCCTCTCAGGATGTTATACACCTCTATAAGATCACCCCTCATCCTCCTGCTCTCCAAGGAATAGTGTCCCAGCCTACTCAACCTCTCCCTGTAGCTCAGGCTCTTAAGTCCTGGCATCATCCCCATGAATCTTTTCTGCACCCTTTGACTTGACTTGAATAAGTTTATTGGCCAAGTATGTTCACATACAAGGAATTTGCCTTCGTGCTCCTCCCGCAAGTAACAACATGACATACAGTGGCAGTTAGGAATGACACATAAAACATTAAACATTAATAATAAAACATTATCGACTAAACATGTGAATTAAATAAAATACCATAGCAAAGGGAGGCTACAGATTTTTGGCTGTTGAGTAGAGCAACTACTCGTGGATAAATACTGTTTTTATGTCTGGCTGTGGCAGCTTTGATAGTCCGGAGTCACCTTCCAGAAGTGATTCAAAGAGTTTGTGGCCAGGGTGAGAGGGGTCAGAGATGATCTTGCCCGCTCGCTTCCTGGCCCTTGCAGCGTACAGTTTGTCAATGGGGGGAAGGTTGCTTTCCAGCTTGACAACATCTTTCCGCTTGTACTTTAGGACCTTATAACGCTTTGTTTTTGTGGGCGAACGTTTCTGAACATTGAAATTGGCAACGAGAGAAGGATAAATGCTAAAAGCCCTGTCTTCACAAGTCTTCCTGAGCTTACGAGACACTTAGAGACGTCCCCAAGCTCCGACGTACCCGCTACGTACATTCTACGTGCTTACCACGAGTTTGATTTTTTTTTAACTTGCGAAAGCTCTTGAATGAACTCGTGCAGTGGGACAGGGCTTTAACTTTCTTTAGGCAGAAACACATATCGCTAGGCACCACTTTGAAACTAAATTAGCAAGTTAGATGCTGTGAGGTTATAGACTCACTCTTCCAATTGCTCTACAGGATAGATCATAATATCCAAATCAATTTGCATCCTACCTCAATTATATTTCTTGTAATGATGTTTATATTGGCAAGTAGACAAAAATGCTGGAGGAACTTAGCAGGTGAGGCAGCATCTATGAAGAGAAGGAATAGGTGACGTTTCGGGTCGAGACCCTTCTTCAGATTGGTGGCGTATCTTCTAACAGCATATTACAATTTTTGCTTTGCAAATTGACTACATACCAGATACACTAGCATTACTTAAGACTTTCCTTGCATAATCTATTTAATCCAGACATCCAGAGAAGCTTTAGAGATACAGCGCTGAAACAGGCCCTTCGGACCACTGAGTCCACTCTGACCAGCAGATTCATGCAGCATTTATGTTGGAAGTAACTGCAGATGCTTGTTATGCACTGAACATAGTCACAAAATGCTGGAGTAACTCAGCGGGGCAGGCAGCATCTCTGGAGAGAAGGAATGGGTGACGTTTCAGGTTGAGACCCTCCTTCAGACTTGGGTCATGACCCGAAATGTCACTCATTCCTTCTCTCCAGAGATGCTGCCGATCCCGCAGAGTTACTCCAGCACTCCGTGTCTACCTTAATGCAGCATTTCATGTTAATACTTTCTCGGAGAAGCATTAGGCCATTCGGCCCATCAAGTCTATTCCGCCATTCAATCATGGTTGATCTATCTCTCCCTCCAAATCCCTGAAGAAATTAGAAACATAGAAACATGGAAAATAGGTGCAGGAGGAGGCCATTCGGCCCTTCAAGCCATTGTGATCATGGCTGATCGTCTGCTATCAATAACCCGTGCCTGCCTTCTCCCCATATCCCTTGACTCCACTAGCCCCTAGAGCTCTATCTAACTCTCTCTTAAATCCATCCAGTGATTTGGCCTCCACTGCCCTCTGTGGCAGGGAATTCCATAAATTCACAACTCTCTGGGTAAAAAAGTATTTTCTCACCTCAGTCTTAAATGACCTCCCCTTTATTCTAAGAACCTTACACTAAATTCCTCCTCATCTCCTTTCAAAAGGAACGTCCTTCAATTCTGAGGCTGTGGCCTCTGGTCCTAGACTCTCCCACTATATAACCATATAACCATATAACAATCACAGCACGGAAACAGGCCCTCTCGGCCCTTCCAGTCCGTGCCGACCATTTGTTTTCCCCTAGTCCCATCTACCTGCACTCAGACCATACCCCTCCATTCCCTTCACGTCCATATACCTATCCACTTTACTCTTAAATGTTAAAATCGATCCTGCCTCCACCACTTCTGCTGGAAGCTGATTCCACACAGCCACCACCCTCTGAGTAAAGAAGTTCCCCCTCACGTTACCCCAAAACTTCTGTCCCTTCATTCTCATGTCATGCCCTCTTGTTTGAATCTTCCCTACCCTCAATGGGAAAAACGTATCCACGTCAACTCTGTCTATCCCTTTCATCATTTTAAAGACCTCAATCAAGTCCCCCCTTAACCTTCTGCGCTCCAAAGAATAAAGACCTAACTTGTTCAACCTTTCTCTGTAACATAGTTGCTGGAACCCAGGCAACATTCTAGTAAATCTCCTCTGTACTCTCTCTATTTTGTTGACATCCTTCCTATAACGGCGACCAAAATTGTACACCATACTCCAGAATTGGTCTTACCAATGCCTTGTACAATTTTAACATTACTTCCCTACTCCTATATTCAATGCTCTGATTTATAAAGGCCAGCACATCAAAGGCTTTCTTTACCACCCTATCTACATGCGATTCCACCTTCAGGGAACTATGCACAGTTATTCCTAGATCCCTCTGTTCCACAGCATTCCTCAATTCCCTACCATTTACAATGTACGTCCTATTTTGATTTGTCCTGCCAAGATGTAGCACTTCACACATATCAGCATTAAACTCCGTCTGCCATCTTTCAGCCCACTTTTCCAAATGGCCCAAATCTCTCTGTAGACTGTGAAAATCTACTTCATTATCCACAACACCACCTATCTTAGTATCATCTGCATACTTACTTATCCAATTTTCCACCCCACTAGTGGAAACATCCTCTCCACATCCACTCTATCCAGGCCTTTCACTATTCTGTATGTTCCAATGAGGTTCACAACTCCCCTCATTCTTCTAAACTCCAGCGAGTACAGGCCCAGTGTCGACAAACGCTCATCACAGTTTAACCCACTCATTCCTGGGATCATTCTTGTAAACCTCCTCTGGACACTCTCCAGCACACCCTTCTACAGTTATGGGGCCCAATCTGCTTCGAATATTCCAAATTCAGTCTGACCAGCACCTTATCGAGCCTCAGCATTACATCCCTTAAGTTTCCGAACAAACTTCGAACTTCTGGCAAAAGATATAGAAGTGTGAATATGCACATCTCCAGATTCAGGGACAGTTTCTTCCCAGCTGTTTTAGACAATAGACAACAGGTGCAGGAGTAGGCCATTCGTCTCTTCGAGCCAGCACCGCCATTCAATGTGATCATGGCTGATCATCCCCAATCAGTACCCCGTTCCTGCCTTCTCCCCATATCCCCTGACTCAGCTGTCTTTAAGAGCCCTATCTAGCTCTCTCTTATCAGGTAACTGAACCATCCTACCACAAACAGAGAACGGTCCTGAACTACTATCTACCTCATTGGCAATCCTCGAACTATCTTTGAACAGACGTTACTGGCTTTACCTTGCACTAAACATTATCATGTTATTCCCATTATCCTGTATCTGTTCACTGTGGATAGTTCGATTGTAAACATGAATAGACTTTCCGCTGACTGGTTAGCACGCAACAAAAGCTTTTCACTGGACCTCGGTACACGTGACAATAAGCTGAACTAAACTTAATTTTGGAAGTGTTGTTATTTTACGGGAGGAACGAGTATAAACTTGTGTGAGCACTGCTGACTACAAGCTCAGGTCCAGGGATGTTTTGTCGCTTCTGGCGTGTCTCCAGAAGTCCTGTCGCTGATGTAATTTAGAAGCCACAGGAGCCTATTGTTCCCCACCACCCTCCCATAAATAGCAAGGTGATAATGAGCGCACAATCTGCGTTCAGTGTTCTTCGCCGACAGACACACCACGGGCAGTCACGGTGGTGCAGCGGTACAGCGCATGCAGCGCCGGAGACCCGGGTTCCATCCCGTCTTGGTGGTTGCTTCTATATGGGTGCTGAATGTACGGAGTTCGCACGTTCTGCCCGTGACCGGCGTGGGGTTTTCTCCGAGATCTTCCGTTTCCTCCCACACTCCAAAGACGTGCAGGTTTGTCGGTTTTTTGGCTTGGTCTAAATGTGAAATTGTCCCTGGTTTGTGTAGGGTAGTGTTAGTGTGCGGGGATTGCTGATGGGCTGAAGGGCCTGTTTCCGCGCTGCACCTCTAAACTAAGCCAAAGATAAATATCAGCCAGGTGGTCCCCATTCTTTGAAACAGCCTTGTCCCAATGTCAGTACGACAAAGGATTCAGTAAACATGGGCAGAGACGTGGGTTCGATCCTGACTACGGGTGCTGTCTGTATGGCGTTTACACGTTCTCCCCGTGACCGCGTGGGTTTCCTCCCACACTCCACAGATGTACAGGGTTGTAGGTTGATTGGCTTTGAAAAAAACTTGTGGATTATAGCCAGAGCTGGAGTGCGGGCTGATCGCTGGTCATTGCGGACTCAGTGGGACAGAGCGTGAGTTTCCACACTGTGTCTCGAAACTAAACTAATAAAGAACTAAACTAAACTCATGGACTTCAGGAAGAGAAGTGGAGCACACAGCCCCGGTACATGTTGATGGCACCAAAGTAGAGATGGTTGATAGCTTCCTCGGAGTCAATTTCACAATGGCAGGCAGTGACTAGTGGGTACCGCAGGGCTCAGTGCTGGGACCCCAGCTATTTACAATATATATTAATGATCTGGATGAGGGAATTGAAGGCAATATCTCCAAGTTTGCGGATGACACTAAGCTGGGGGGCAGTGTTCGCTGTGAGGAGGATGCTAGGAGACTGCAAGGTGACTTGGATAGGCTGGGTGAGTGGGCAAATGTTTGGCAGATGCAGTATAATGTGGATAAATGTGAGGTTATCCACTTTGGTGGCAAAAACAGAAAGCAGAATATTATTTAAATGGTGGCCGATTAGGAAAAGGGGAGATGCAGCGAGACCTGGGTGTCATGGTACACCAGTCATTGAAAGTAGGCATGCAGGTGCAGCAGGCAGTGAAAAAAGCGAATGGTATGTTAGCTTTCATAGCAAAAGGATTTGAGTACAGGAGCAGGGAGGTTCTACTTCAGTTGTACAGGGTCTTGGTGAGACCACACCTGGAGTATTGCGTGCAGTTTTGGTCTCCAAATCTGAGGAAGGACATTATTGCCATAGAGGGAGTGCAGAGAAGGTTCACCAGACTGATTCCTGGGATGTCAGGACTGTCTTATGAAGAAAGACTGGATAGACTTGGTTTATACTCTCTGGAATTTAGGAGATTAAGAGGGGATCTTATAGAAACTTACAAAATTCTTAAGGGTTGGACAGGCTAGATGCAGGAAGATTGTTCCCGATGTTGGGGAAGTCCAGGACAAGGGGTCACAGCTTAAGGATAAGGGGGAAATCCTTTAAGACCGAGATGAGAAAGACTTCTTCACACAGAGAGTGGTGAGTCTCTGGAACTCTCTGCCACAGAGGGTAGTTGAGGCCAGTTCATTGGCTATATTTAAGAGTGAGTTGGATGTGGCCCTTGTGGCTAAGGGGATCAGAGGGTATGGAGAGAAGGCAGGTACGGGATACTGAGTTGGATGATCAGCCATGATCATATTGAATGGCGGTGCAGGCTCGAAGGGCTGAATGGCCTACTCCTGCACCTAATTTCTATGTTTCTATGTTTCTAATATCACCAGCAGCTTCTCCTGGATCTCCCATATAGAAGCAACGACCAAGAAAGCATACCAACGCCAACTTAGAACGGAGACGAGGAAACACTTTTTCTCACAGAGTTGTGAGTCTGTAGAATTCTCTGCCTCAGAGGGCGGTGGAGGCCGTTGACTGGATACTTTCAAGCGAGAGCTAGATAGGGCTCTATTGGGAGAAGGCAGGAATGGGGTATTGATTGGGGATGATCAGCCATGATCACATTGAATGGCGGTGCTGGCTCGAAGAGCCGAATGGCCTAATGCTGCACCTATTGTCTATTGTCTATTGTCTTTACTTCCTTGGAAGTCTTAAGAAGTTCGGCATGTTCCCAACAACACTCACCAACTTCTACAGATGCGCCTTAGAAAGCATTTTATTGGGATGCATCACAGCTTGGTTTGGGAACAGCTCCATTCAAGAAATTGCAGCGAATTGTGGACACAGCCCAGACCATCACACAAACCAACCTCCCTTCCATTGACTCCATCTACACCTCACGCTGCCTCGGCAAGGCCAGCAGCATCATCAAGGACCAGTCGCACCCCGGCCACTCCCTCTTCTCCCCTCTCCCATCAGGCAAGAGGTACAGAAGTGTGAAAACGCACACCTCCAGATTCACGGACAGTTTCTTCCCAGCTGTTATCAGGCAACAGAACTACCCTACCACAGCCAGAGAGCAGTGCTGAACTACTATCTACCTCATTGGAGACCCTCGGACAGACTATCCTTGACAGTTTCTTCCCAGCTGTTATCAGACAACTGAACCATCCTACTAATAACTAGTTCCTGACCTAATTCTTCAGACTTCAGAGGTCTGAAGAAGGGTCTTGACCCGAAACGTCACCCAAACATATTTTTTTGAGATGCTGCCTGACCCGCTGAGTTACTCCAGCACCCTGTGTCTCCTCCCTCAGTTGTGCATTGGGATATTAGCCCAGTTTCTGTGCTCATCTATTTCTCCCACCTCTGAAACGGTGAAGACTATATGAGTTTGGTTGCTATAAGAATCATAAAATAGACCCTTCGGCCCAACTCATCCATGCCGGCCAAGACCCACCGTCTCAACTAAAGCCTTTTGCCCACATTTGGTCAGTGTCGCTCTGAATCACTCCTCTCCACATAGCACTTGGGTTTTCTCCGGGTGCTCCGGTTTATCCAGTTTTTCTTCATATGAATGTCCTGCCATCCCAGGAATCAGTCTGGTGAACCTTCTCTGTACTCCCTCTATGGCAAGAATGTCTTTCCTCAGATTAGGAGACCAAAACTGTACGCAATACTCCAGGTGTGGTCTCACCAAGGCCCTGTACAACTGCAGTACTCTCCATCTGTGGAGGTGCCAATGTAAGTCATTGTTGTCGTTTGTGTTGTTCAATTGTGAAGTTTAGTTTAGAGACACTGCGCAGAAACTAACCCTTCGTCCCAACTAGTCCGCGCCGACAGCGATCCCCGCACATTAACACTGCCCCACACACACCAGAGACAATTTACATTCATACCAAGCCAATTAACCTACAAACCTGCACGTCTTTGGAGTGTGGGAGGAAACCGGAGCACCCGGAGAAAACCCACGCAGGTCACGGGTAGAACATACAAACTCCGTACAGACAGCACCCGTGGTCAGGATGGAACCCGGGTCTCTGGTGCTGTGAGGCAGCAACTCTACCGCCGAGATGCACCACCTTGGTGTATCTATGGTTACCAACTGGAGTTTGCAAGTCTCCTGGTACTGGAAGGGAAGGAATTTGTTGGCGTGGCTTCCATGACGTTGGTGAGTCCACATTTGGAGTATTGTGTTCAGTTTTGGTCACCCTGTGACAGGAAGGGCCGAATGACCTACTCCTGCACCTATTGTCTATTGTCTATTGTCTACTGAAAGGTGTTGTTAAGCTGGAGAAGGTGCGGGGAATATTTACAAGATCTACAAAGGTCTGAAGAAGGGTCTGGACCTGAAACAACGCCTACTCCTTCTCTCCATAGATGATGCCTCACCCGCTGAGTTTCTCCAGCACTTTTGTCTTCGAAATTAGAACTATCTGTTTAGTTTAGTATATTGTCACGTGTACCAATGTACGGCAATATGCTTTTTGTTGCGTGCTATCCAGTCAGCAGAAAAATGATACATAAGGTCAGACATAAGGTCGGACTATACAGTAGCATTGCAGTTAGTGGAAAGACTATACATAAGGTCATAAGGTAATATGTGATAGGAGTAAGATTAGGCCAATCGGCCCATCAAGTCAACTCCGCCATTCAATCATGGCTGTTCTATCTCTCCCTACTTACCTTATAGAAACAGATCTTATAGAAACATATAAAATTATAAAAGGGCTGGGCAAGCAAGATGCGGGAAAAATGTTCCCAATGTTGGGCGAGTCCAGAACCAGGGGCCACAGTCTTAGAATAAAGGGGAGGCCATTTAAGACTGAGGTGAGAAAAAACTTTTTCACCCAGAGAGTTGTGAATTTGTGGAATTCCCTGCCACAGAGGGCAGTGGAGGCCAAATCACTGGATGGATTTAAGAGAGAGTTAGATAGAGCTCTAGGGGCTAGTGGAATCAAGGGATATGGGGAGAAGGCAGGAACGGGTTATTGATTGGGGATGATCAGCCGTGATCACAATGAATGGCGGTGCTGGCTCGAAGGGCCGAATGGCCTCCTCCTGCACCTATTTTCTATGTTCCTAAGTTACTAACCCAATTCTCCATGATTACATGATTACGTGTATTACACCATTCACCGTGATTACAATCAGTCCATTTACAGTGTGTAGATACAACATAAGGGAATAATTTCAGGTGCAAGGTAAAGCTAGTAAATGAGCAAGTTGAGGATCCACTTGCAGAGGGACGTGTAAAGACCCAGCTCCGTGAACTTGACGATTCACTCGGCGGGGATGATGGTGTTGAACGCCGAGCTGTCGGCAATGAACGTTGCTTCAAGGAATTGCAGGTGATAGGTGACGTTTCACAGAGTGCTGGAGTAACTCAGCGGGTCAGGCAGCATCTGTGGAGAACATGGATAGGTGGCGTTTCACAGAGTGCTGGAGTAACTCAGCGGGTCAGGCAGCATCTGTGGAGAACATGGATAGGTGACGTTTCACAGAGTGCTGGAGTAACTCAGCGGGTCAGGCAGCATCTGTGGAGAACATGGATAGGTGACGTGTTTCACAGAGTGCTGGAGTAACTCAGCGGGTCAGGCAGCATCTGTGGAGAACATGGATAGGTGACGTTTCACAGAGTGCTGGAGGGTGAGGGGTGATCTTATAGAGGTGTATAAGATCGTGAGAGGAACAGAGAGAGTGAATACACAGAGTCTTTACCCAGAGTAAGGGAATCAAGAACCATGCAAAGGTTTAAGGTGAGAGGGGAAAGATTTAATAGGAACTTGAGGGAGACAAAAAATGCTGGAGAAACTCAGCGGGTGAGGCAACATCTATGGATAGAAGGAATAGGCAACATTTCAGGTCGAGACCCTTCTTCAGACTGAAACGTCGACCCAAAACGTTGCCTATTTCCTTCGCTCCATAGATGCTGCCTCACCCACTTAGTTTCTCCAGCATTTTTGTCTACCTTTGATTTTTCCAGCATCTGCACTTCTTTCTTAAATAATAGGAACTTGAGGTCATTTTTCACACGTGGTGGTGGGTGTATGGAATGAGCTGCCAAATGGGATAGTTGAGGCTGGGACTATCCCAACGTTTAAGAAACATTTAGACAGGTACATGGATAGGAAGGTTTAGAGGGACATGGGCCAAATGCAGGCAGATGGGACTATTGTAGATGGGCATGTGGGCCGGTGTGGGCAAGTTGGGCCAAAGTGCCTGTTTCCACGCTGTATCGCTCCGTGACCACGACGCTAAATGCAACAATGGCACGTTACTGACTCAGAGACTTGCTCTTTCGATAGTGAATATTTCAGTAGTTAATTAAGGAAAAAGCAATTCTTTGGTTCTAAGATCCAGGAAATGAGTGTAATATTATCGTATGAATACTTAATGTATTTGTAGCTTAATGGATCTTTCACAGTGCCCTTGTTAGCAAAATGGAGAAAGGGCTCAGGGGCAGGGTAACACGGTTATGCGTGGAAAGCATTTTATCGGGATGCACCACAGCACGGTTTGGGGACAGCTCCATCCAAGATTTCAGCGAATTGTGGACGCAGCCCAAACCGTCACACAAACCAACCTCCCTTCCATTGACTCCATCTACACCTCACGCTGCCCCGGCAAGGCCAGCAGCATCATCAAGGACCAGTCGCACCCTGGGCCACTCCCTCTTCTCCCCTCTCCCATCAGGCAAGAGGTACAGAAGTGTGAAAACGCACGCCTCCAGATTCAGGGACAGTTTCTTCCCAGCTGTTATCAGGCAACTGAACCATCCTACCACAACCAGAGAGCAGTGCTGAACTGCTCGGACTATCTTTAATCAGACCTTGTGTTACACAAAAAAAGCTGGAGAAACTCAGCAACGACACTCCGCCTTCACACGACATAGACGTATGATAATCACACTGGAAATGAACACCTGCTTCCTTGTCAGTTTGCCCACTGCTCGAACAGATAGCACTCTGGGGGTTTTAAGTATGAGTTGCTCTCTGCGAGGTCTCTGTTTCGCCCCAGCAGTATCCAGTTCCCATCCCGTTCTCCCAGTTGGATCTCTGCTGCAGATATCATTCTGCTTTCAATTCCCACCATTTGTAAATTCCACCCCTCTCCCTCTACATTCAGTGACATCTCCCTTGGACATGCCAAGGACAGTAAACTTGAAGCAATTGGCGTCCAGTCACACACTGAGATTGCCACTTCTAAGCATTCTCCTCCGGCTTCAATGTAAACTAACAAGCTTGTGTCCATTCTAGTAGACTGCTCAGACCCCCCCCCCCCTCGCGAGTTATTGGGGGTCTGTTTAAACTGCGATGCATTTGCACGTGTGTCGATCTCTGTGATGACAACAGCAATGAGGACCACTCTTGCTAGTCATTCTCACCTCGTGCCGAGTTGCGTGTGTGCATCATAACATAAAACAGCAAAGTTGCAGGTGTGGACCGACCGTCACGGGGCGTCACCCGCAGGACAACGTGAGACAGGGCGCACGACACGATGAGACACCCAGATGTCACCTGAAGGTTTTGAACATTCCAAAATCCAGGGGCGGCAGGGAGAGGCCGCGCGTCACTACACGCGTCACGCCACGTCACGCCGCGTCACGCCACGTCACGCCGCGTCACGCCACGTCACGCCACGTCACGTCACGCCGCGTCACGCCACGTCACGCCACGTCAGGCTGTCGCCGAAAAAATGTCACCCAAGTGGGACGGGCCCTTCAGGCCGTCAGTGGAAGATCATTTCTCTGAGGTTTTAAGCCTGTTTATCCCTCTCCCGCTTCCCAGGGCGTCACGGTGGAGCAGCGGGTAGACCTGCTGCCTCAGCGCCAGTGACCCGCGTTCGACCCTGTCCTCGGGTGCTGTCTGCACGGAGTTTGTACCTTCTCCCTGTGACCGCGTGGGTTTTTTTCCAGGTTCTCCGGTTTTCTTACAATGCTGTATCTCTAAACTAAACTTGGAGGACCAGAGGACATAGGTTTAGGGTGAGGGAGGGAAAGATTTAATAGGAACCCGAGGGGTAACGTTTCACACAAAGGCTGGTGGGTGTATGGAACGAGCTGCTGGAGGAAACAGTTGAGGCTGGGACTATCGCAATGTTTAAAAATCAATTAGACAGGTACTTGGATAGGTTTGGAGGGAAACGGGCCAAACGCAGGCAGGTGGGACTGGTGTAGATGAGACATGTTGGGCTGTGTGGGCAAGTTGGGCCGAAGGGCCTGTTTCCACACTGTATCACTCTATAAACTGAACCAAACATGTTTCCTGATTTCCCTGAAGGTGTCGGATTTAGTTTGGATTTTCAACATTTGCGTTTTGCTTTCGTAGTGGATTAACAGTTTATTAAAAGACACACGGGGATAAACATGGGCAGGAAAGGTTTAGAACACTACTGGAATTGGTATTGGTATTGGCTTATTACTATCATGTGTACTGAAGGTAGGTAAAAATGCTGGAGAAACTCAGCAGATGAGGCAGCATCTGTGGTGCGAGGGTCTCGACCAGAAACGTCACCTATTCCTTCGCTCCATAGATGCTGCCTCACCTGCTGAGTTTCTCCAGCATTTTTATCTACATTCGATTCTTCCAGCATCTGCAGTTCCTTCTTAAACATCATGTGTACTAACATACAATGAAAAGCTTTTAGTGATATTTATATTTAAATAACATAATGTGCTATATTTAAATAGCACAATTAAATATTGTGCGATTTAATTGAATAGCACAATAGTTGGCATGCTATCTGGTTCAATTAGACAATACTACTTATGACTACAATCGCAGCAAACACAAGTACAGCAGGTAGAGTGAAGAGTAAATTATTAAAGTGCGCAACATAGCGCAACAGTTACAGAGAAAAAGCACTAGGCTGAAATGGTGCAGGTTGGAAGATGCAATCCAATTTGAGATACAGCTACCAAGACAGATGTGTACAGCAATTCATTCTTCCCCCGCTTGGTTAATGCATGGAATAGTCTTCAGCCTACCATAGTTACCCAACCAGACGCAACTACATTTAAGGTAGCTCTTCCTCTCCAAGAACCTTTTCTGGTTAAAGGGCCTGTCCCACTTCCACGACCTAATTCACGACCTCTGCCGAGTTTGCCATATTCGCACCATGGTCGTCACGAGGTGGTAGGAGGCTGTACAAGGTCGTAGGTAGGTCGTAGGTAGGCCGTGATGCTAGTCGTAGGAACTCGTGGCATCAAGTAGTTCGGGCCGTTTTTCTAGCCTGATGAAAAATGCCCACGAATAAAAAAGGTCGTGAATTAGGTCGTGAAAGCGGGACAGGCCCTTAAGTCCACCCTCCGCCACCTCCAGTTTAAATTCCATTTGGAATACTTTTGGAGGACCAAGAAAACAAGAACCAAGACTAGTACCTTAGTTTAGTTTAAGGGATACAGCATTGACAAGGCGCACCCCGGCCACTCCCTCTCCTCCCCTCTCCCATCAGGCAAGAGGTACAGAAGTGTGAAAACGCACACCTCCAGATTCAGGGACAGTTTCTTCCCAGCTGTTATCAGGCAACAGAACCACCCTACCACAACCAGAGAGCAGCGCTGAACTACTATCTACTTCATTGGAGACCCTCGGACAGACTATCCTTGATCGGACTTCACTGGACTTTAATAGACAATAGACAATAGGTGCAGGAGGAGGCCATTTGGCCCTTCGAGCCAGCACCGCCATTCAATGTGATCATGGCTGATCATCCCCAATCAGTACCCCGTTCCTGCCTTCTCCCCACATCCCCTGACTCCGCTATTTTTAAGAGCCCTATCTAGTTCCACCAGCCTCCACTGCCCTCTGAGGCAGAGAATCCCACAGACTCACCACTCTCTGTGCGAAAAAGTGTTTCTTTGGCTACGTTCTAAATGGCTTACCCCTTATTCTTAAATAAGTTTCTCCAGGTAAAGACTTTACCTTGCACCAAACTTTTTTCCCTTCATCTGTACACTGCGGACGGCTCGATTGTAATCATGTATTGTCTTTCCGCTGACTGGTTAGCACGCAACTAAGGCTTTTCACTGTACCTCGGTACACGTAACAATAAACTACACTGAACTGAACTGAAGTGTGCAGGGGTTCGCTGGTCGGCACGGAACCGGTGGGCCGAAGGGCCTGTTTCTGTGCTGTATCTCTAAACTAAAGTAAACCGATTGAAACCATCGCAACGTGAGCCAAGAGCACAATTAGGAACCTTCCCGATAGTGGAATACTGAACGTGTCAGGAAATAATTGAACACAAGGCTATTTTTACGGGAAAGAGTGGAGCACTGGAATGAAAATCTTTGCAGGATGCTGACGATAGCAGAGAACACGGTAATGGGGGTAGCGTTGATGAAAAATCACTGGCTGGAAACATTAACTCTTCTCGTCCCCTCTCATCCATTCTGTAGTTCAACGGTACTTTATTGTCACCTGTAGTTCAAGTTGAAGTTCAAGTTCTTATTTATTGTCACATGCACCGATTGGTGCAGTGAAATTTGAGTTTCCGTGCAGCCATGCGAATAAAAAGAACACAATACACAACAGAGTTTAACATAAACAAGTTAGGTCTTTATTCTTTGGAGCGCAGAAGGTTAAGGGGGGACTTGATTGAGGTCTTTAAAATGATGAAAGGGATAGACAGAGTTGACGTGGATACGTTTTTCCCATTGAGGGTAGGGAAGATTCAAACAAGAGGGCATGACATGAGAATTAAGGGACAGAAGTTTAGGGGTAACGTGAGGGGGAACTTCTTTACTCAGAGGGTGGTGGCTGTGTGGAATGAGCTTCCAGCAGAAGTGGTGGAGGCAGGATCGATTTTAACATTTAAAAGTAAAGTGGATAGGTATATGGACGTGGAAGGGAATGGAGGGGTATGGTCTGAGTGCAGGTAGATGGGACTAGGGGAAAACAAATGGTCGGCACGGACTGGAAGGGCCGGGAGGGCCTGTTTCCGTGCTGTAATTGTTATATGGTTATATGGTTTATATGGTTATAAACATCCACTACAGTGGAATCGACGTTTCTCACTGTGACGGGGAAACGTTATTCCTGTATCGTGTATCTGTACACTGTGAACGGCTCGATTGTAATCATGTATTGTCTTTACGCTGACTGGTTAGCACGCAACAAAAGCTTTTCACTGTACCTCGATACACGTGACAATAAACTGAACTACAGATGAAGATAGACACAAAAAGCTGGAGTAACTCAGCGGGACAGGCAACATCTCTGGATAGGATGAATGGGTGACGTTTCAGGTTGAGACCCTCCTTCAGATTTCAAACTAAAGTTGTCTATTTACTGAAGTGGGTTTTTGAAGGACTTCCTTTTTAGTCAGTGGACAAGTATGTCGTGACCATGTGTTTAAGAAAGAACCGCAGATGCTGGAAAAATCGAAAGTAGACAAATATTGCAGGAGAAACTCAGCGGGCAGGCAGCATCTACGGAGAGAAGATCCCCTCTCATCCTTCTAAACTCCAGAGTGTACAAGCCCAGCCGCTCCATTCTCTCAGCAAATGACAGTCCCGCCATCCCCGGGCTTAACCTGGTGAACCTACGTTGCACTCCCTCAATAGCAAGAATGTCCTTCCTCAAATTAGAGGACCAAAACTGCACACAATACTCCAGGCGTGGTCTCACTAGGGTGCTCTGGTTTGCAAGCAGGTGCAGGTTTGTAGGTTAATTGGCCTCAGTCAAGTTGTAAATTGTCGTTCATGTGTTGGCTACTGCTAGTGTACAATCGCTGGTTGACGCAGACTTGGTGGGTCGGAGAGCCTGTGTCCGTGCTACAAAGTCTGAAGTTTGAAGCTGTCCGGAATGGCCATCAACCAGCAGCAATGATCTGTGATGTGAACTGATTCACCTGGTAATCCTCAGTAATGTTATTAAGCAGATAAATCATGAATAAAATGAGTGTTGAAGGCAGAGGGGATATAAAAAACTGCAGCAGAGAATGGGTGGGTTCCAAAAATCAATGGGAACTCGATGGAAGCGAAGTGGTGGGAAAGCACAGTGTAGATGGTGCCTGACATGGCCACGACATACTCAGTCTGAAGAAGGGCTCTGTGTCTTATTTGGTAAACTAGCACCTGCCTTTCCTTGCGTCTGTGGTTCCACAGACACTGAGCTATCGCTAGTGGCGTGATGGGTACACGTCCTCTGTGTGAACACCCTCAGCAGGTTGCGTGAAGAAGCAAGATCGGAGAAAATACAATTATACCGAGTGCAAAATTTGAGGGCAAGACACTTAATAATAGGAAATGTAATTAACTTGTACATTAATCTGTGCTAAACTTTGAACAAGCCTTGGGTTATTGCTATTTGCCCACACGATGCAGCAATTATTTCTTACATCTGCTGTTATTTCTATGCCTTAAAGCATAAACAAGACGGGGCAGGTAAATTAACACTGCTAGCCGAGAGATCTCATAAGAAAGGAAGTGTGGAGGAGCGTTTAGTAAGGCAATGATTATTTTTCTTCCTCTCGTTCTTTCTTCCCCTCTGGTTACCAATGAGGAGGGCAAGAACGGATACCTGGATAATTGACAAACGTGTGCTGGAGAGAGAAAGTTTAGAGTTTAGTTTCCTTTACAGTTAGTTTAGTGTAGTTTGGTTCAGAGGTGCAGTGCAGAAACAGGCCCTTCAGCCCATTGAGTCACATAGCACAGACACAGGCAACCGGCCCAACCAAGGTGTCCTACCTACACTAGGCCCACTTGGAGTCATAGTCACACAGCACAGAAACAGGCCCTTCGGCCCAACTGGCCCACGCCGACCAACATGCCCCATCTACACTAGTCCCACCTCCTGTCATTGTTGAAACCATTAGCGAAGCAGTGGTGCTGGTTTCCGACGGGAACGGTGACGGACGCTCCACACATCCTTCTGAACCGTCTGAATGTTGTAGTCGGCAGGGCAGCACTCTGCATAGCGCCAACTTGGACAATTTAACATTTATACCAGGCCAATTAACCTACAAACCTGCACGTCTTTGGAGTGTGGGAGAAAACCGAAGATCTCGGAGAAAACCAACGCAGAACGTACAAACTCCATACAGACAGCGCCCGTAGTCGGGATCGAACCCGGGTCTAACCATATAACCATATAACAATTACAGCACGGAAACAGGCCCTCTCGGCCCTTCCAGTCCGTGCTGACCATTTGTTTTCCCCTAGTCCCATCTACCTGCACTCAGACCATACCCCTCCATTCCCTTCACGTCCACATACCTATCCACTTTACTTTTAAATGTTAAAATCGATCCTGCCTCCACCACCTCTGCTGGAAGCTCATTCCACACAGCCACCACCCTCTGAGTAAAGAAGTTCCCCCTCACGTTACCCCTAAACTTCTGTCCCTTAATTCTCATGTCATGCCCTCTTGTTTGAATCTTCCCTACCCTCAATGGGAAAAGCTTATCCACGTCAACTCTGTTTATCCCTTTCATCATTTTAAAGACCTCAATCAAGTCCCCCCTTAACCTTCTGCGCTCCAAAGAATAAAGACCTAACTTGTTCAACCTTTCTCTGTAACATAGTAGCTGGAACCCTGCCAACATTCTAGTAAATCTCCTCTGTACTCTCTCTATTTTGTTGACATCCTTCCTATAATTAGGCGACCAAAATTGTACACCATACTCCAGAATTGGTCCTTACCAATGCCTTGTACAATTTTAACACCATTACTTCCCTACTCCTATATTCAATGCTCTGATTTATAAAAGGCCAGCACACCAAAGGCTTTCTTTACCACCCTATCTACATGCGATTCCACCTTCAGGAACTAATGCACAGTTATTCCTAGATCCCTCTGTTTCCACAGCATTCCTCAATTCCCTACCATTTACCATGTACGTTCTATTTTGATTTGTCCTGCCAAGATGTAGCACTTCACACTTAACAGCATTAAACTCCATCTGCCATCTTTCAGCCACTTTTCCAAATGGCCCAAATCTCTCTGCAGACTTTGAAAATCTACTTCATTATCCACAACACCACCTATCTTAGTATCATCTGCATACTTACTTATCCAATTTTTCCACCCCATCATCCAGATCATTGATGTACATGACAAACAACAGTGGACCCAACACAGATCCCTGAGGCACCCCACTGGTCACCGGCTTCCAACCTGACAAACAGCCATCCACCATTACTCTCTGACATCTCCCATTCAGCCACTGTTGAATCCATCTTGCTACTCCGCCATTAACACCCAAAGATTGAACCTTCTGAACCAACCTTCCATGGGGAACCTTGTCAAAGGCCTTACTGAAATCCATATAGACAAGACCCACCACTTTACCCTCATCAATTTCCCTAGTAACCGCTTCAAAAAATTCAAGAAGGTTTGTCAAACATGACCTTCCAGGCACAAATCCATGTTGACTGTTCCTGATCAGACCCTGTTTATCCAGATGCTTATATATATTATCTCTAAGTATCCTTTCCATTAATTTGCCCACCACTGACGTCAAACTAATAGTTCTATAATTGCTAGGTTTATTCTTTGAAACCTTTTTAAACAATGGAACAACATGCGCAGTACGCCAATCCTCCGGCACTATTCCCGTTTCTAATGACATTTGAAATATTTCTGTCATAGCTCCTGCTATTTCTACACTAACTTCCCTCAATGTCCTAGGGAATATCCTGTCAGGACCTGGAGACTTATCCACTTTTATATTTTTCAAAAGTGTCAGTACTTCCTCCTCTTTGAATCTCATAGTTTCCATAGCTGCTCTACTTTTTCCCCTTAACTCACAGAGTTCAATATCCTTCTCCTTGGTGAATACCGAAGAAAAGAAATTGTTCAATATCTCCCCCATCTCTTTTGGCTCTGCAGATAGCTGTCCATTCTGGTTCTCTAATGGTGCAATTTTATCCCTCGTTATCCTTTTGCTATTAATATAGCTGTAAGAAAACCCTTTGGGTTTAACTTTCACCTTTCTTGCCAAAGCAACATCATATCTTCTTTTAGCCTTCCTAATTTCTTTCTTAAGATTTTTTTTACATTCTTTATACTCCTCTAGCACCTCCTTTACTCCATGCCTCCTATAAAGATTGTAGATATCTCTCTTTTTTCGAAACAAGTGTCCAATTTCCCTTGAAAACCATGGCTCTTTCCAATTTTTACTATTTCCTTTCAACCTAACAGGGACATAAAGATTCTGTACTCTTACAATTTCCCCTTTAAATGTCCTCCATTTCTCGTCTACATCCTTCCCATGAAACAAAGTGTCCCAATTCACTCTTTTAAAATCCTTATGCATTCCCCAAAGTAGCCTTTCTCCAATCAAAAATTTCCACCCTAGGTCCAGTTCTGACTCTCTCCATAATTATATTGAAACTAATGGTATTGTGATCACTGGTCCCGAAGTGCTCACCTACGCATAACTCCGTCACCTGTCCTGCCTCAATTTTCCTAACAGAGGTCCCAGCACTGCCCCTTCTCTGGTCGATACATCTATGTACTGCCGCAAAAAACTATCCTGCACACACATTTTACAAACTCCAAACCATCCAGCCCATTTACAGAATGTGTTTTTCCCAGTCTATTTTTGGAAAATTGAAATCTCCCACAATCACTACCTTGGCTTACTACTAATATCTGCTATCTCCTTACATATTTGCTCTTCCAATTCTCGCTCCCCATTTGGCGGTCTATAATACACCCCTAAAAGTGTTGCTACACCGTTCCCACTTCTCAGTTCCACCCAAATAGCCTCCCTAGACGAGCCCTCTAATCTATCCTGCCAAAGCACTGCTGTAATATCTTCTCTGATAAGCAATGCAACACCTCCCCCTCTGGTCCCTCCAATTCTATCACACCTGAAGCAACGAAACAGGTACCAGAACAAGGTACGACCCTTTGGACGACTACTCACGACCATACAGGCTTCACCCCGCGACATGTCGCCTGTACGGTTGTGAGTCGTCTCCTCAGTCACCCAAAGAGTAGCATCTTTCTGGTCGCCGCTGGATTTTCAACATGTTGAATATTTTCGGCGACCTGCAATGACCTATGACGAGTGCCGGCAGTCACCGAAAAAGTCGCGTAAGTGGGACAGGCCCGTTAGTCAGCAAATGTACCACTGTGTCACCAGTAACAATGAGTCCCTCGAGCTGGAATCGAACCAGCGACCTGAGGATTTCTCCCTCCATCCTGCAGTCCTCCGCTCTACCAGCTGAGCTACCAATACTCACTTATTGTTGATGTGAGATGCATTGTGTATTTTCGAGCCGACATTCACTGCTCTTCCAAAAAGCGATTTATTCTACCAGGTGCGTTGATGTGGCAGGATGCAAAGTCAATATTAGCATTGCATGTAAGTTTGGATTTGGCTAATGAATATCAACACTTTGGTGATACAATTACAAACACTAAGGTATGGGTCGTGTGTAAGAAGGAACAGCAGATGCTCCACTGCCTCAGAGGGCGGTGGAGGCCAATTCTTTGGATGCTTTCAAGATTGTCTATTGTTTACACCCAAGATAGACACAAAAAGCTGGAGTAACTCAGCGAGACAGCCAGCATTTCTGGAAAGGGTAACGTATAAGATTATTAAGGGTTTGGACACGCTAGAGGCAGGAAACATGTTCCCGCTGTTGGGCAAGTCCACAGAACCAGGGGCCACAGTTTAAGAATAAGGGGTAAGCCATTTAGAACGGAGATGAGAAAATACTTTTTCACAGAGAGCTGTGAGTCTGTGGAATTCTCTGCTTCAGAGGGCGGTGGAGGCCGGTTCTCTGGATACTTTCAAGAGAGAGCTAGATAGGGTTCTTAAAGATAGCGGAGTCAGGGGATATGGGGGGAAGGCAGGAACGGGGTACTGATTGGGGATGATCAGCCATGATCACATTGAATGGCGGTGCTGGCTCGAAGGGCCGAATGGCCTTCTCCTGCACCTATTCTCTATTGTCTATTGTCTACTATTTACACCCAAGATTGAAATAAATGCTGGAGTAACTCAGCGGGACAGGCAGCATCTCTGGAGAGAAGGAATGGGTGGCGTTTTGTGCCCAGACCCATCTTGGGTATTCCCGAGTGGCCTGTTTGATGGCTCTTACCAACTGTATTCCCAATTCCTGGAAGTCGACACCTGCCAGATCAGAGAGAGTTCGGTGGGTGACTCAAGGGTCTGAGCTACAGGGACAGGTTGTGTCAGCTAGGACTCCATTCCATGGAGCGCAGGAGGATGTGGGGTGACCTTATAGAGTTGTACACAATCATGAGGGGAATAGATAGGGTGGGTGCATTTTACCCATAGTAGGGAACCAAGAAGCAGGGGACATAGGTTTAAGATGAGGGGTTAAAATTTAACAGGATTCTGAGGGGTGACTTTTTCACACAGAGGGTGGTGGGTGTATGGAACGAGCTGCCGGAGGAGGTAGTTGAGGCAGGGACTATCACAGTATGGATAAGTCATTAGGAAGATTTAGGGAGATGTGGGCCAACACGGGCAGGTGGGAGTAGTGTAGCTGGGACATGTCGGTCGGTGTGGGCAAGTTGGGCCGAAGGGCCTGTTTCCACGCTGTATGACTCAGAAATACCCCGGTAAACAGATACAATAGTGCTTAAGAAGGAACTGCAGATGCTGGAAAAAAAATCGAACGTAGACAAAAATGTTGGAGAAACTCAGCAGGTGCGGCAGCATCTATGAAGGAATAAGTGACGTTTCGGGTCGAGACCCTTCTTCTTCGCTCCGTAGATGCTGCCTCACCCACTGAGTTTCTCCAGCATTTTTGTCTACCTTCGATTTTTCCAGCACCTGCAGTGCTTTCTTAAACATAATATACCCAACACACCTTCTCACTCAAATTACAGTTATCCCTTTACTGAGGCTAAGTTAAACTAATCCCCTCTGCCTGCACCTAGGAACATAGAAACATAGGTGCAGGAGTAGGCCCTTCGGCCCTTCGAGCCAGCACCGCCATTCACTATAATCATGGCTGACCAGCCACAATCAGTATCCTGTTCCTGCTTTCTCCCCATATCCCTTGATTCCGTTAGCCGCTATCTGCCTCTTCAAAACATCCAGTGAATTGGCCTCCACTGCGTTCTGTGGCAGAACATTCCACAGATTCACAACTCTCTGGGTGAAAAAGGTTTTTCCTCATCTCCGTCCTTAGTACCCCTTATTTTTACAAAGGAATAGGTGATGTTTCATGTCGAGACCCTTCTTCATACTGATGTCGGGAGGGAGAGGGGGGGGAGGGGAGGGAAGAAGAAAGGTAGAGGCGGAGACAGTGGGCTGTGGGAGAGCTGGGAAGGGGAGGGGAAGGAAGGAGAAAGCAGGGACTACCTGAAATTGGAGAAGTCAATGTCCAAACCGCTGGGGTGTAAACTGCCCAAGCGAAACATGAGGTGCTGCTCCTCCAATTTGCGGTGGGACTCACTCTGGCCATGGAGGAGGCTCAGGACAGCAAGGTCGGATTGGGAATGGGAGGGGGAGTTGAAGTGCTGAGCCACCGGGAGATCAGGTTGGTTATTGAGAACCGAGCGGAGTTGTTGGGCGAAGCGATCGCCGAGCCTACGCTTGGTCTCACCTGCGCAGGATTGGCGATCGGTTTAGTTTAGTTTCAGAGAATACATCGACCAATGATCACCTGTACATTATTCATCCTACACACAGAGGACAATTAACCTGCAAACCTGTACGTCATGGGAGTGTGGGGGGAAACCGGAGCACCCGGAGAAAACCCATACAGGTCACGGGGAGAACGTACAAACTCCATACAGACAGCACCCATGGTCAGGATGGAACCCAAAGCAGCAACTCTACCACTGCACCACCGTGCCGAGACACATTCCTTCTCTCCAGAGATGCTCCTGTCCTGCTGAGCTTCTCATAAGATCATAAGTTCACATATGATAGGAGCAGAATTAGGCCATTCGGCCCATCAAGTCTATTCTGCCATTCAATCATGGCTGATCTATCTCTCCCTCCTAAACCTATTCTCCTGCCTTCTCCCCATAACCCCTGATACCCGTACGAATCAATAATCTATCTATCTCTGCCTTAAATACATTCACTGACTTGGTCTCCACAGCCGTCTGTGGCAGAATTTTGTTTCTATAACACATTTATATCTTAGATACTTAAATTTCATGTATTTGTACATTGTGTCAATTTATTAGTTATCGATACTTTGTTGAGAATTGCACCTATATATCTATTATTCATCAGTAATATTAATATTCCAGTACTCAGAGTTTAATAATTAAAAAAACCCATTATCTACTGTCCTGTCAGCGTATACACTACAGGCCAATGATGTAAGGGCACTCGTCAAATGGTCTATGTTTAAGTGCAGTCTCATTCTGTACAATCTTGAGTTTTACTCAGTTTAGCTCATTATATTCAAGAAAGGCACAACGTTACAGGAAAGATGTTGTCAAGCTTGACAGGGTGCAGAGAAGATTTACGTAGATGTTGCCAGAACTCGAGGTGGTGTCACAGAGTGCTGGAGTAACTCAGCGGGTCAGGCAGCATCTGTGGAGAACATGGATAGGTGACGTTTCTGGGCAAGATCATTCTTCAGACTAGAAGAAATGGCAGAAAACTGGCAGATGGAGTTTAACCCGAGTAAATGTGAGGTGCTGAACTTTGGGAGGTCAAATGTCGGAGGAAAAGGTACAACGAGTGTAAGAGCCTCAACAGCACTGATGTACAGAGGCATCTTGGGGTCCAAGTCCACAACTCCTTGAAAGTGGCAACACAAGTAGTTAGAGTGGTAAAGAAGGCATGAGACGGGCAAGCCTTCCTTGCTTGGGGCACCGTAGGCAGCAGACTGTCCGGTTGCATCACAGTTTGGATTAGGGACAGCTCAGCCCAAGACCACGAGAAACTGCAGAGAGTTGTAGATGTGGCCCAGTCCGTCACACAAACCACACTCCCCCACCATCGACTCCTACAACACTTCACAGCTAGCCTCGGGAAAGCAGCCGACATGCATCAAGTACACAAAAAGCTGGAGAAACTCAGCGGGTGCAGCAGCATAAAGGACGAGAGGAGAAAGGCCGCCAAACTGTATCGGGGTCGATACCCTTTCTTTCAGACTGGCAGGGATCAACGGGAAACGAGAAATATAGACGGTGAGTGGAGATAAAAAAGGAACAAAGAGTAGAAAGAAAATGCCAAAAAAGTCAGGTGATAAAGTGAACAACGCCAATTATTTGTAAAGCTGTTTTATTGGTGTGAAAAAGAGAAACGTTGTGACTGGGGTGGGGGAAGGAAGATAGAAGATAGAGGGATGCCCGGGTGCCCGAGGGCTGAGGAAGAGGTGGGAGAGGGGAGGAGACAGCAAGGGTTGAGACCAAGCGTGGCTTGGCGATCGCTTCGCCGAACACCTCCGCTCGGGGTCGCGCAATAACCAACCCGACCTCCCGTGCCCCCTTTTGAATTCAGCACTACAAACTCCCCCTCCCCATCACAGACCTACTTCGGTCCCTGGGCCTCCTCCACGCCAGATGAGCAACACCGCAAGCCTGGTAGGAACATCACCTCATATTCCGGCATGCGTAGTCTGCATCCTTTGGGCTTGAATATATAATATGTCTCATACTGTTAACCCTTGCTGTCTCCAACCCTTCCCACCCACTCCCTCAGCCCTCGGGCCCTGGCATACCCTACCTCTCACTTTCTGCCCACCCCCCACCCCAGTGCGCAAACCATCTTCACATTTTACACAACGCACGAAACAGCTTACAATTGCTTGTTCCTTTATCACCGATACATTTTAGTCATATCTTTCACTCATTGTTCCTTATCTCACCACATCACCTTCTATATCACTCGTTTCCCTGATCCCTGACCAGATCTGAAGAGGGGTCTCGACCCTAAACGTCCGCCTTCTCCTTCGCTCCTTATATTCTGCTGCACTCCGCTTGAGTATCACCAGCTTTTTTGATGTACCCTTGATTCTCTAGCATCTGCCGTGACCTTCTTTAAAACGACCTCATTCAAAAGAACATGATGCCCTAGTGCTCCACCGCGCACTACAAATTCCTTCTTCTCCCCGCCCCGTCCGGGCAGAAGGAGTCACAGAAAGCCTTGAAAGCGCGCACCACCAGACTCAGGAACAGCTTCTTCCCCTCTGTTATCAGGTGCTTCTGAACGGCCCTTGCCATAAGCCAAGGGTACTGTGTCCCGATTCACCTCTACCCCATAGCGGACATTGGGCTTGTCTGTGAACTGATGCCATACTAATGCTGAGAACACATATTCCTGATGTATTTTAATGAACTATTTGCTTGATTGTACTTTTAATGTAAGTATTATTGATCCTAAATTGGAGACCAATGCAAAATAAAAGCTTTCAGATGTACCATCAGGTGATGGCACGGTGGCACAAGCGGTTAGATTTGCCGCCTCTCAGCGCCAGAGACCCGGTATCCATCCTGACCTACAGGCGCTGTCCCTGCACGGAGTTTGTACATTTCTGCTGAATACTACTCTTCTATG